>AYJT01106766.1:0-17740 GCA_001278415.1 Ocimum tenuiflorum
CAGTAGAAACTTCTAACAAACATCAATCTCTCCAAGTTATGATCTTTCCACTACAAACACACATGATACATCTATTTGAAGAAAATCTCCCACCAAGTCATGAACTTTCCTTTCTAAATCTGCTTAATTACAAGAAAAGACAAAAGCCAAACAACAATCCTTCACAAAAAAAAAAACACAACCTGTTCAAATAAACGTACCCAAGAACACCTAACGAGAAAAACCCACAAACAATCAAGAATGTCAGCGGAGGCCGATTTGGCGACCTGCGAAGAAACAAAACCCACAATTTATCACCCAGAAACAAGAACAACGATGAAGAAGAGAGAGATTGATGGGCAGCCACCTATGAAGGAGGAGAGACAAAGGAAGAAGAATGAGGGCGGCGAGGGCGTTGGAGTAAGCAACAAAAGTGTAGCTAGTCATCCCACTGGCGAGGGCGCTTTTGCTGATGATAATCAGCCCTACTTGCGCCGTCGTCGCCAACACCATTCCCAGATACGGCGTCGCTGCATGCTCCGGCAGCCCCATCTCCGCCGCCGCTATCTATACTACAAACTTGGGAGCCGAATTATGAGTCTAAGTCAACTGGCTGCCACTTTGGGGGTCTACATAGACCATCACTATTCAGCATATCATTGTGCGCAGCCATAAAAAAGTTAATACATAAATAACACTTCATCCTTTGTCTTTTGATTGGTTTGATCGGAATTCTTTTTTAGACAATAAAATACTTAAATAAACCTTCGGCATTATTCTTGGGAAAATTTTACAATTCTATCTCAAATTATACTCAATTATACAATTTTATTCTAAATTATTTTTGTTATGTAATTATATTCTCAAGCTTCATTTATTATACAATTATATCCTCGTTAACTGACATCATAAAGAATATGCTTATGTGACTGTTAATCTTCATGTTTTCAGTGACTAGCCATAAATTGTATTGGAACGAAACAAAACGACATTATTTTTTATTATTTAGAAACTTTTTGAGGTCATAATTACTTTTTTCTATTACTACTATTAAACGACAAAGTGTCTAAATAATGAAATATGATATTGTTTTGCTTTGTTGCAATACAATTTTTTGTCACGTCACTAGAAGGAGATTAACAGCCACATAAGCACATTTTTTTACGGTATCAACTAACGATGATAAAATTACTGACTAAATAAAACTTCGAGATATAATTACATAACAAAAATAGTTTAGAATAAAATTGCATAATTGGTTATACATTAGGATAGAATTTCATATTTTCCCTTATTCTTATTTAATAAAAACTATTTATTGATAAAATAGTTCTTCTACTTGTCTTTTTTTCTTGAAAATTAGTTCTTATACTTTTCAATGTATTAACTTTTTATTTATAATATTACAAATTTATAATACACTCCACCATGATATTCCCATAGAGACTCAAACTCTACATCCTGAGGTGATAGATTATAATATCACATTTAATAATAGAGAATGTATCCTATTAGAGTGCCTAAATAGTTTGACGAGTTACCATATTCATTTAATGCAGCTCTATCGTATTCAAATGAGTTTGTGTCATACCGATCGCACGACAATCTCGAAAATTTGTAAGTATAGGTATGTATTTTGACTGTATTTTTTTCCTTTATATGTCTCGATTGTGAGGTCAACATGAATAAAACAATTAAGTAAATAATTAATTTTTCATAATTTTTTATAGAGCATTTAGTTTTTAAAATAATTATATCGTCTGCGTTCGTACGTATTCTCGATCCCACAAAGTTCAAACTCTAAATTTGTCTTTGAAAATAGGTTATTGAGAGCCGTCTAAATTATGTAGATGATTTAACACAAGTTTTCTGATATTTTGATTATTTAGTTGTTTTTATTTTGAGGATCACCCAAAAGTATATTTGTAAAGTAATATAAAATAATACTAAATCCTGAAATATTATGTAATTGGAACACTTCAAAATGGTAAAATAGACCCTATAATGATGACTAAGGGAGTAATTAATTATTTCATGTTTACCACGACTATATTATTATTATTATTGCTACTAGTACTGCTACCACACTGCCGCCACGACTACTGTCATCGCCACTATTGCGACTACTTGATAATTGGTCACTAGGCTCGTTAATTCAGTTAAGCTATAAAATTGTATTTCGGTTCTAAGATTTTTTACTTTAAGTTAGTATTTTTTGTTTAGGTTCAAGATGTATGATTCTCCCACTCTTAAAAAAAAATCACTCAAAAAAAGATGTATGATTCTTTTAGTATCAATTTTTAGTTCATAGGATGTTATGGTCGACTGTTTTGTAGTTATGTTTTTATTTTCATAATAATTCTGCTGTAAATAAAACCATTTAAATTAATCCTTTCGAGAACATTCCAAGATTTTTTGAAACCGTATCCCGTCATTTGTGGAGGCTGTGGAGAGGAAGAAGAATTTGAAGACTGATCTCGAGTTTCATTAAAAATCTAATTATAAATATGGCAGTTTCTTTTTCTTGATAAAATCAATGTTGAATTAATTTATAATAGTCCCACTTTAAAGTTATGATTTATTCTTGTGCATTTTCAGACATTTTAGCTTCTTTATCCGACATGGACTATTATTTTTATGTTATACTTTTGTATAATGGTTTATTATTGCACTCATTAAAACAAAACGCTTGTATTTTTTATGAGGAGTTACTCAATATGCATATACAAGGGCTAAACTTAGCTTCTAAATACAAGAAAATCTTAGCATACATGCAGAGAGTTGTTTGTTGCAATCATAATTCAATCATTCTATCTTTACATAAATTGTTGTGTTTTGGGTGCAGCTAAGATAACATTCCAAAATTAAAGCAACTGACTGCATTCATCGATAATCTGTGGAAGAATTGATGTGTGTCTGTATTCTTTTTTTGCACATGCACCAACATCTATTGCTTAATTTGGTTTTGGCTCTCGTGCTCTAATTTGATGTACATTTCTCATTATAAAGGCTATAAACAATCTCCACATTAATTAATTCTCAATCGAATTATCAGATGAATTCGTGGATGACATAATGTGATTTAAATAATGATCCTAACTATTTCTCCAACGTTATGCATCTCAACTCTCATGGCGTTTTCTGAACCTCGCCTTCTTATTTTATGTAAATCTCGTTGAGATATTAGAATTCTCTTTTTTTAGCCGGAGATTTCACCAAGAGAAGGCATTTTCCTAAAAGTTGTTACTTTGGTTTTTAATTGAGACAAGTATATTCTTTGGAATTGAAAACATAGAATAGAACTAAGGAGTGAATTGCATTTTTTTGTTCCGTGTGATACGGTCCCATTTCATATTGATCCCTAAAATTTATTTTTAGTCCCAAAATCCAAAAAATTTATAATTTTGATCCCAATCAAATTTTGTTAATGAAAATAATGTTTATTCTTCACACCTCAAAGAATCACGGCTTTATTTGTTTTATATGCCAAAAAAGTGAGGTGCCCTAAAAAAATACGCTTATTTATATTCTTTTAGAGCATTCGATAACAATGGACGGACCACTGATCGTCAATCATCATAAACACGACACTCATCGATTTCCAAAATTTTCTTACATTGATTTGACCCAATCCTACCTTATTTATTTGGATAATAGGAGTAAATTATTTAAATCCGTCTAAATCATTTAAGTATTCTAACATAAAACTTTTCATAAATAAATAATTGTTCATCCTTCGTCGTACGATTCAATTTGATCGGAATTCTTTTTGAAAATAAACTCAAAGATTATTCTAATTAAAAAAAAAAACTATTTATGAATAAAAATAGTTTCTATATTTTTTGAAGTATTAACTTAACCTTTATAATATCACATTTAATATTATATTTTTTAATACTTGATTACTTAACTATTTTTATTTCCAGAATCACTTAAAAATATATTTGTAAAATACTATAAAAATTGTACTAAATATGAAAATCATACTATATAATTGAAACATAGTAACAGGAACATGTAGTATATCTTTGTTGTATAATCAATAAAATGAAAATAATATTTAAAAATATTAAATCTTACAATGAAAAATTATTTTTTTGATAGTTCCTTCGTTTCTCTTGACGTGTAAGCAAATCTTAATAGAAATTAATTCTTGAGTTTAAAAAAAAGTACATCTCTGGACATAAATTGATACTAAATGGCCAAATATATATCCTCAATCAGAGGCGAAAGTGGTAAAAATATTTTGTTTGTTCATCAATGGGTCATGTATTGTCAGTAAATCTTAATATAAATGAACTCTTTAATTAATAAAAGTAAATTTGTTGACATAAGTTTCCCATGTCTCCAAATTAGGTGCAACGGGTTAAAGTGTTTTGTTTGTGTTCAATAGGTCACAAGTTCGAGTTTCAATGAAAATATTTGGGGTGGGATCTAATAATATTGTATTCTAATTTTTTTATTAAAAAAAAGCCAAATATACATTCGTAGGGGCACAAGTGATTAAAACGTTTTCTCCGTGTCCAATAAATTAAGGGTTCGAGTTTTATTATCTAGGGTAAAATTTAACAATAGAAAAAATTATGAATTTTACCCTAATATTTTAGTCAACACTGAATTTTACCCCAGTTTATTCTCATTATGGAATTTTACCCCAGTATTTCATTATGTCAGTTAATTTTACCCTTCATCAATTACGGCGTTAGAAAATGTTGAGTACACATTAAAACACGTGGCATTGACGTGGCGAATATGTGGTCCTCTTATTGGGAAAAATGACATCGTTTCTTCACTTGAATTAAAAATAATAATAATAAATTTGCAAGCCAAAAATAAATAAAATCACCACAAAGCATATGTAACCCCCCAAAAAAAGACATTGTTTTACCCAATAAGACCGTCGGGTATTCTCCACGTCAAGACCACGTGTTTTTTAACGTGCTACTCAGCATTTTTTAACGTAGTAATCAACGAAGGATAGAATTAAATGATGGAATGAATCATTCAGATAAAATCCATAACGAAAATTAATTGGAGTAAAATTCAAGATTGACTAATACATCAAGGTAAAATTCATAGTTTTCCCTTAATAATATTATATTCTAATTTAAATGTATGGCTAAATATGCAAGTACCTTCCAAACTATTTCGCCCTTCCTAAATATATTACAAATTAAGAGTATTCTAAATAAATATCTAGATTATTTTAATTGTTGCAAATTTATGATGGAAGAAAAAATTCGAAGACAGAAGGTTGATGTAGGTCGTCAGATTACACATCAACACTATACACGTAGGATAACAATTTAAAATATTCATTTGAAAAATCCTCGTAGATTACAATTTAGAATTTGATATACTTGTTTGGAAGTTCGTGTAATCCAATGAGCAACGTTTTTTGTAATCAAAATTTTGCTCTCATCGTATATTTACACCAACTGCGATAGTTTGGACGTTTATTTTAAAATATTTTTATTTAAAATATATTTAAAAAAAAAACAAGTAAAAATATATTTGTACATTTGGCCATACTAAATTAAAGGCGGACGTAATATTTGTAAAAATCAAGAATTTGCATTGTAATATTCCTTTATTATTTTTATTCTTTTAGAATATAATAAATAGATAAATCTTTTGAAAATTTATAGTGAAGAACTTTTTATAAAAAAAATATCTGGACCTTAAAACATATTAAATGTATTTGCACTTGATAACTTTTACGGAATTATTCATAAGCTTTAGAAGACACATGATGGCCTATTTAATCATTTCCCAAACATAATCTCTTCCTGTAATACGAGCTTACGATATGATCACTTCAGATCCTTTGTTACTGATAATACACATTATGTTACACTATACGAATTTGAAATCAATTATGCTAAAATCTTTTATTATTAGGAACATAATTCATCTTCAATGATTGGTAAACATTTCAATAAGACAAACAATGTAACACAATTATGTAATAGAGAATTCGAACCGCAATATGATTGCCTCACTTTATATTCTACTGTACCATAATATAAATAAGAGGAGTTAAAAACAAGAAACCCCAAAAGAAAAGCTTAAGATACATGAACGACCAACAACTCATAACTGAAGCCCATCATGGACCAAGCACCATGAAATATGACGTACACAAAGAGGGGAATAAAAAAGTGGATGCACTTATGAAATAAATACAACACAACTACTATTATACGCGCAAGCCCGAAAAGAAAACTTTAGAACTCACAATGCTCCAGTTTAAGTAATGAAAAAATGATTCTTCAATTGAATACAGACAGTTCTATAACAAATTAGGGTTACAAAATCCGAAGGCAAGAGACCCGAATTCGGCACAGGATTTTTCCTATACGAGCTCATCAACAAGGCAAACTTAAATTCCGCGAATGCATATAAGAGCTTTTCTTTGTAACAATGTACACAAACTAGACCATTCCGGGAAGAAATCACAGAGGGAAGTAGAAGCATTCGTAAGGCGTACCAGTTGAAGCCACTCGAAAAAGCTGCGACAGATTGCCAGACGATGCAACAAAACTTGACCTAAAAACTGAAAGACGAACAAGGACCAGGCAATTCCTTCACAGGCCATGAGGGAAATTGCTGATCTGTCCCTCCTCCAGAACGTCTTTGCCGTTCACCTTGTAATTTATCCTCACGCGCATGATAAGAGATTTCTGAGAGAAAAGATGGCCATTTCCCATGATATAAGCATATGACTATTTCTTGTTTCTTGAAGCACAACTATTTTATGCACTTATCAGAGAATTATGAGGGAGGAAATTTTAGGTGCATCATACCTTGCCATGTTGGTTGTTTGAGACTCGTAACTTCTGTGTGATAGATCCATCACCACTTGCAGGAAGCGTATTACTGCTAGCTGGATCCAAGTGCAATTGGAGAAACTGTATGATGCATGGAGACAAGGTAAAATATATGAAGCCACATGAAAACAGGTGCAGAGCTCTTATGTAAGAGATATCGGCAAAATAGCATTATGTGCTAAATATTTAACAGCGGTGGCTGCATAATAGTGAATAGCAGTAAAAAGCATCGATATATCTCAATCTCTCTCTCATTCTTGTTTCAACTTAGACATTGCAGCGGTAAGAAAGAATATGCAACAGTGTGAAGGTAGAAGGCAAGATAATAGTACCAAATTACCTTAGGAACTGCAGCCTGGAAAACAAAATTTGAGTAAATATTGGGTGACTTGTTTGTAAATTGAGCCTCAATTAATGTGGTCTGAGGGTTGCCAGGCTCCTTTGAGAAGTTGAAAGTTACTTTCAAGGAGCTGCTCTCGAATGCAACAATTGATGGATACGTTGAGCCATTGGTTACTGCATTTAAAGAGATGGTGTGAAAAATTTCCGGAAAACATAGTAATGAAATGCAGAGATTCAATGATGATGCATACCGGGCAGAGATGAGCTGGCTCCAAAACCGTCCAACAGATCCATCATAGAAGAACTTCCAGCAGGGGTGGAGGCTTGTATTGAGAGTGAGGACATGGGCAATGACCCCAATAAATTGCCCGAACTTTGGGTATCTTGATTCGAAGGTAAAATATCAAGTGTGGATGTGCTATTTTGAGTTGAAGGAGCTCCAATTGATAAAAGGTCCAGCAACATATCAGTACCACTTTTGTTGGTCTGATTGGTTCCTGAAATTTGATCATATGAAAAAAATAGCTTTTCAACTTGATGAATATACGAATGGTCTTATACGTCATACAAGAACATAAATTAAATATAAATCAACATCCAGAAACATGCACCAGAATCTATAAGCTTACAAAATATGCATTAAAAAACCAACAAGATAAATGAGAAAAACATCACACGCACAAATCTTGGGGCTTCAGCCAAACATAAAACGCAAAAAGGATTCAGATAATTAAAGCAACCCAAGCTAATTATTTATTTTGCTCTGAGTGAATTAGCATATAAACCTTGTGACGGAGCTGGGGATACATCAACTCCAAGAAGATCATGAAGAAAATCTCCACCAGAGGCACCAGAGACTGGAATATCATCAGAACTAAGATCAAGCAAATCAACTAGGGGAGCTGAAACGGGTCTGGCAACTCCATTAGGAATTTTTGGTGGCGCTCCTTGTGAAGTTGAAACTGCATTTGGAACGGAACCAGCTCTCCTTCCAATGAAGGTTGCCTCATCAAGTACTGGCATCCTTTCTAGCAAGGTAGACCTGAAGAAATGTATGTAGCATCCTCATAGAACCAAGTAACTAGAGAACCACAAGGATGTATATTTACAAATCAAAGACTCCAATTCTACCTGATTTTCTCATGTTTCTCATTAATAGAATTGAACTCAATTGCTCTCTGTTGTAGTTCAAGCACAAGACTCTGTTTATGGTGATGGATAATGTCATTTATCCTCCTGTGACAGATTAGAAATGTTTCCCGGTGAGATTAACGTAATTATTGATGTCGAAATATCTAAACATGCTATTACATGACGAATGTTAAAAACACTATGTGTACAAAAAGACAAACATTTTATGCTCCCACGTCAGAAAATAGAGATGCGGAAATGTAACACACACATGCATTTGTGAGAGTCAAATAAACATATGTATTATATAAATATGAGCAGTTTTCTTGTCAGCAATCAATGCATAATGCACAATTCCCAACAGTTGGGGATATGCGCTCAGGCTCCACAAGATATAATGGATTATTAGTGACATACTTTGAACATGAAGGAAAGCGGCTTGAAAGCTTTAACAAAGCAATCAAGCACATAGCTTGAGTTGTAAGATCAGAAGAATGGCATCCAATTGCAGTTTCTACAACATCAACAGCATCAGTCTCTGTTACCTGTTCCAGACAGGGATACATAAACTGTTAAGACTGACATTCTAATCTAATGAATGAGGCTCGCTGAAAACTATTATCCAAAGCACATTATGTACTTTCAAGAAAAAGAAACAGAAAATTATGTGCTCCTTCAGCGTCTATTAGGGCAAGTCGCCAAAAATTCAAGAGAAATTAATGGATAAATTGATCAGATAATTAATAAAAAAAAGTTAGGTTTGAAAGCTTGACGTGAAAGTTAAGAACACACTGAAAGTACTCACGGTTATTGGGTCCTCTACATCAAGCATTCCAGCATTATTAATCAGCAGGTCCCCATATTCTCCAATGCACCAAACAGCTACACGAACAAGAGTTTCCTAGGGGAAAGAGCACAATTTCCCGAAAAAATGAGTGAAAGGGTACACAGAAAAAATTATCATGTCGACAAGAACAATTGTCCTTCCTCAGCTAGAGTACCTGATCAGTTGCTGTTTGGACAGCCTTGTACAGTGATCTTACAGTGTAACCATGGAGATCAGGAGCATTAGTAATTACAACAATAAGGGCATGCCATACATCATCCTTCACATAATTTCCAGCCTGCACCACATATCAGAACATTAAAATCATAAGTACAATGGTCCAAACTACAAAACAACAAATTGCATGATTCTGTATATTGTCATGGAATTGGATAGACATTTTCCTTTTTAACAGCATCAAAATGAGGCATTTTCCTTTTTAACAGCATTATCCACAAAATCTACAAGTCATAAAAATCGATACCAAACTCATCTTAATCAATGATATTGAGAACTAGCAAAGACAATGCTATTCCAGTCCATATCAAAGACTAACAAAAATATTAGCTGCATCAGCATTCTTCTTAATGTGGCTTAGTGTTGAATGAATTCATAGGACAGGTACTAACCGTACATGAAACAATAATACAAGATTTATTTGTCAACCACCAAGGAACTTCAAGCCATGTTACTCAAAAAAGTATTAGTAAGTATACCTCTGATAAGACCTTTAGCATCTGATCGATGTACCATATTTTCTCCGGGGAAAACCTGAAGTACACAATAGATTGTAAAAAGCTATGAAGAACTTCATAAACTAGAAGACATTTAATTGTTCAAGTTCAACAATGTCCGCTTTAGGGAATGATTGTAATTAGGTTCAAGTATAATAAATCCAATCAATGCTAGAGTGCCAAGAGCCCACAGAAAATCAATGAACAAACTGAGAAAAAAAAAAGGAAAAGAAGCTTTGGCAGGAATCTAAAGTTCCAAGGATGATGCAAAAATAAAGGAGATGATTAGTCCACAGACAGATAACATAAAAATGTCTATATGTTATTGATGATTGCTCCTAAAACAAGACTATAAGAGGTTATTCCTCTGTGGATACAAAGAAAATCTATCATTAGAATCTCGTTTAAAATATTACTTTTAGTTAAAAACCATATCAAACAAACTAATGTTCATCATTTCCAGATAATATGAACAGCAAACAGATTGCAAGTGTATATACCACACATTCTAGTAAATAAAACATGAATTATTATATCACTTGGATTCTTGGATAGGAAATGAAAATAGGAAGTTTTTAAAATAAACTTACTTTTCCACAATAGAACAAATTTTTGCACTGAGGTCTCCCTTAAATTCAGCGTCACTGACTACAAGATAGTCTACAAGCTCCTTCGTCAGCTGCGTCACATTGTTTTCATTTACCAGAAGATAAACAAGCTCAAGGGCTCTTTTACGAATTGAAGCATCTGGATCCTGTCATCAAATAAGTACACAAGTTGCTAGAATGTACAATAACATGTTTTTACAAAACTCAAGTTTAAAAAGAACCAGAAACAAAAACAAGTACACAGGGTCTGAAATCTGAAGAATTATGAGAACAGATTCGAGAAACAATTATAATTCAGTAGTTTGTTGGGGTTGTTCAAAAGTGGGGGTCAGTTTACTCAGGCAAAAATCTGCAGCAAGCCCACCAACAAAGCCCATACCTGTAAGTCTAGAGAATTAATTAAAAACAAAAGAGCCCATACTCTTTAGTCTAGAGAATTGATTAACAATGAAAGGGACTTTACAACAATGAAACCCATACAATCAAGAGGTATTTATGGAAGCAAAGAAAAAGGTTATTAAGGGATAAGATAAATGCAATATATATACATTTTATCACACCTTTACACATTCTAGAATTGTGGCCCGATGCCTCTGCACTGCTTGACTATCTAAGGCCATAGCTTTCATCAGCATATTCAATGCGACATATCTGAAATATGATTTTCCAAATTCAATAGATATAAAGTCAAATAAAAAAATAAAAAGAACAAAATTTCTGAATACAGAATACAAGAGAATCTATTGCATCATACAGTAAACCATACTATGAAAAAACTTGCAATACTTTGACTTAATCATAAGGAGAGATTTTCAAATCATCACATTAAAGATAGAAATGCCTCTTCATATAATCTATATATATTTAGTAAATAAATCGTGTATATCTTTTTCTTAAAAAAACTGAATTTAAGATGGTCTAGCAAACTAGGATATATATATATTCAGAGAAAGATGACTGCAAAAGAAACCATGTACATTGTTTCTTAATGCACAACGTTTCTGCACATGGTAATCATAAGTATCTCCATGAAAATTAAAGCAGCTCCAAATGTAAAGTTATAACAAACAGATGATGCCACTTCTTGGATACTTGTTTGTCCTTTCCTGTGATTCTAAAGAAGGTACATGTCACCATTGTTGGATGGATGCTTCACTCTCAGACAAAAAGTCCGCGTGAGAGATAAGTTGAGGAACTTTTGGAGCATAACATAGTCTACATGTATCATGATCTCAGGACATCCTATAGAGAGAAAGATTAACATTGCAGAAAACCACCATAAATGCTTTTTATTCTTTATTCCGGCAAGATACCATTTACTGCTTCAACCTTTGTGCAGTATAATGACTTGTTGCAAGGGTATACCTTCAGCTTTGTTTAATTAGCCTTAGGATCTATCAGTCAAATAGAAACCAAAAAGGCTTTCAAAACAACAGACTAACCAAGAAAATTTAATAATTTTCAAACATCTGATGGAGGACAAAATCCTGGCAACAATTGTTTCATTGACTTAGTGAAACTCAAAAGCTCCCCCCCAATACTTACAGAAGAACATGTAAATATAGAAAATATATGATATGCTTGACAAATAGCAAATAGTGTTAACCAAATTAAGAAAGAGACCTGATATTGTTGTCCCGGCTTGACAAAAATCTTCCCAAGATATTAACAGCTAGTACTCTTAACCCTCCATTATCTTCAATGCTCATTATTGTGGCAACACATTCATAGAGGATGGCATTCCCAGAATTTTTGTTTGATTCAGTTTTGGTTGCCACCTATGATTGAAGGAAGTAAAACAAGTGAATTTTGTTACCATATAGACAGAGATGCTAAGATAGTATCACTTATCTACCACGGACTAAGGAATTCAAGAGCCAAGATCACTTTTGTTTTTATGATCAATCTAAACAATCCAAAATCTATAGCAAAACAACATCCTTTCTTCTCTCATTTTCTCATTTCCAATTGCCAGAGGGGAGGAAGATGCAAACATGCATAATATTCAAGGATACTTATCAAATATCACTCGGTATGCATGTGACTCAGTCAAGTAATGACCAGTTGACCACATGATCTCGCAAATTCAAATCAGTGTGGAGGATCGAAATTTAATTTGAAATCTACATCTGGGCCTTTCCATAAACTTGTTTCCATAAACTATTAGGTAAATAGAAGTCATAAAAAATGGGATAAAGGAAAAACACACACACAGAGATAACAGTTAGCTGTCGATTATGAGCATCTTCTCCACTACTGACATGCACAAAATTGAGATGTTATTCCAAGAATGTAAACCTGTACTTACTGAAACCATCTATAAAGATTGAATAACCACATGAAGAATAGACATGCATACCGCATATCGATCAAGAAATTTGTAGTTTTACTAAGTTATTGGTATCACCTATATGAGAATAAACAAATAATTTGTAAGTGTTAATCTAATTGCTATTTTCTTTAAGAAAACTAAGAGTTACAATGCAAGCTGACCCAGGGAAAGAGAAGGTGAAAGCTTCAAATGGAATTCAAAATATTCAAAATTCAAGCACATTGAAGATATATGCTCGTGTGAAATTTATTAGGGAGACTCATGATTGCTTCAAACAACATCTGAGGAAGCTAAATGGCGACACAAGGAATTTTTGTACATAAATTAAGGATTTAAATTCATCTCAATTACAAAGAAAGCAGGTTGATGCATGAGAAATGCCAACTTACCTGAGCAAGAATATCATTCATGCTATCACTAGCATCGGCATCTCCTTTGCCCAAAACACGCAAGAGCCTGAGCAACCGAATATGAAGAAAAGGATCTGTAATCCCAGAAATATCATACTCGGGTGCATATGGACTGTTTGCGAGATCCTTTAGAAGCTTCACTAAGCCATCAATGGATTTCTGGAACCAGAGGGGAACAGGAAAGGAGAACAGGTCAAAATTTTGTATGCTGGAAGCTTCTTCATGATAAAAAAATGTCTTCGTTAAATAAGAGAGCTAACTATGAAATAATTACCTTTTTTAAATACTCAAGAGCCTCAGTACTGGCATTACACAGATCCGTGCAAAGCTGGACTCCTGTAAGTAAAACTCCATGATGCTTTTCCTTCAGCAAGGCAGATGCAGGATTTATGAAGTTCTCTGCCAGGTCTGGTACTTTCTTTATTATCCTTATAGTGCATAACGCTGCCTGCATTATAGAGATTGTGGACTCATTATGAGATCTGATTCTATGGATCTATGTTTTAAATCTTACATCAATAAACTAATATATACACAATTAGAAAAACATTAAAAGCACAACAATTTCTGATTTTTTTTTTCAGATCAGAAACACCATGACTTTTTGTTTCAGTACGGTACCACAAGAAATATCAATTACCTTCAACTTGAAGCAAGGCTAGAAACGGGTTAGTCTTATTCAAGATAAGCATACGAAAAACAACCACAGAGCAAATTAGCACCACATCAGATAGAACTTTCATCATCTCCGTATACAAGATTATTAATTTTCTGCCTACAGAAATTGTATGAAGAAGCTCAGAAAACATACTTAACCTACTTTCCAGTACCCAACCAATATATGTACGAAAGCAGGCCGGAGCCACAATCAGGCTCACACTGGTTGACCACCCTCATGAGATTTTTGAGTTCTTATACTGTAGCCTTTATTTTTTACCGAACTTGGTGATCTTAGTCTTGCAAAAAATTGGTTGAATTGAAATGTAACAATTCTTTTGGTTGAGTTTATTGACTTATCGTATTAGTGTTGGTTGCAGTGGATTACTTACTGATCTTTAGATCGATTTATTTTTTAAATATGAAAACTTAAATGTTGCATCCGAAGATTATAATTTACAACCTATCACATTGTAGAATAACTAGTAACCAAGTCATGAACCATTTTTGTTTGTCACACTACCGCAAATATATACATATATATTAAATATTTCAAATTTAATATCCTGATATCATGTTTAGAGGCGAACGCAGGTGAGCCCCGACACTCAAACTATGCATTCGCCATTGTATGAAAGCTTGTCATCATAAAATCAGTTCTAACAGAAAAAGGAATAGTTTGATAATACTACGAATTTGAGATATACAGCTGCAGAAATGCCAGTTGTCGCATACTCACGTTGATTGTTCATTGTTTGACTTGCTATCCACTAGCTATTCATGTATAAACTCGAACTAACATGGAGCTTTCAATTACAAACTCTGAGTAAATATATACTAGCTCAACTTCATCAGAGGAAAGACTTACTTTTTTCCGAATATTAGGGTCTCTAAATTGAAGTAATCTTTCAACATCTGGAGCAAGATCACGAGCCATCTCTGCAGAACCGATGTTTCCCAAGGCACAAAGAGCAAGTCCGACAATATATTGGTTCGTGTGGTTTAGATCTCTGTGGACAAGTCAAGGTATCTGAATGAAATAACTTTTTAATAACAAACAAAAAATAATTAAGAGGGTTTCACCGAAATTCGAATAGTTAAATAAAATCAAGTTTAGAATGGATACTGTTTTATTGAGTTGGTGACAAGCATTAGCACTTCCTGTCTTTCATCAAGAAGCAACATTAGACCAAGATATCCAATTCTCTTCTCTGGGAATCCCGGTGATGCAATTAGCTTCAGGCACTCCATTTGACCAAAATGTGTTGGGTATCCAAGCATATGAATGAACATGAGCTTCGCCAAATTGCGATGACTATAATCCTGGTCATTTTCACTGATTGAGGCCCGAATTGCAGCACATTCTTTTCTTACAACAGCTCGTTCCTCAGCTGCAGTTTTGCAAGCACGTATTGACCTAATCATGTCCCTGCCAGAAAATGGCCATATTAATTGACAATAGCTGGCCTGAATCAAATTGTCAGGACAAAGGAACAGCCCTTATACATCAATGCAAGGAAGGAAGGAAGTTAAAAGACAGATATAACATGAGCTGCAGACTGTCGTGATTAGATGGAGAAGGATAGTGAGACTAGTAAATTGTCCCTGCAGTTCAAATGGTAGTGACATTCTGCTTTACCATGATAACAAATACGAGAAATAGAAGAAGAATGAATAATTTCATTCTCAGAATCAATTGAACTACTTCATAAATCCAAGATGCCATGTTTCAAATTCCTAAAGACAAGTTCCCTAAGTCTATGCAATGCCATCCCCAGTCGCAGCTACCTTCACTAGTGGTTTATTGATCTCATAACTGATTGACAACTCCCTAAGTCAACATCAGTGCACTACGCCAAACCAATATTTTATGCTATTGTTTTCTCATCATTCAATAGAAAGCACAGTCTCAAACGTGCCCTTAGCAATCACATATCACTGCACTAACCTACTGCCAATGGCATCATTCAATCACATATCGAGTGCGCAAACTACCCATAGCTAAAATTGAACTCATCTCAATCGCATAAAAACCGCAGAAAACACCTTAACATACTAACATAAGTAGAGTGCTGACCTCAGCCGGGTGCCGGACGAGAAAGGATTCATGATTGGGTCCGATTTGTAGCCCCGAGATAGCTCTACTAGATCCAGCTGTGCTTGCCGAAGAAATTCCCTCGCAATCCGAATTGCGGAAGAATCTCAGCGACGAGATCACAAAAATCCAACAAAAACAGAATAGGCCAAAGATCTGCAGAAGGTAAAGAAGAAAACCCGAGATACGCCGAATTGCGGGTGTAGGAGATTGGAGTGGTGAAATTTGCGGGTGATTGATCGAAAGGAATGCGAAATCTAAAATATAATAATCAAAATTCAGTGGAGGAAACTCTTGATGGCATTGAAGCAGAAGATGAAAATCAGGAAATGCGCACTGGAAAAAAGAAATTCTCCTTTCGCGAGGGGAATGTTCCCCTGCGGTGCGGCGTTGTGAGCTGTGGTGTGTCGGGCAGCTGTGATTGGGCTTTTCATTCAGGATTAGGGCTTTAGGCCCAATATTCCTTCTCCATGGAAAATTTGAGCAATTAGATATTTTCTTTTGTCAAAATAAAATTGAGCAATTAGATATTTATTTTAAAATTAGGTATCATTTTGCTATTTTGCACGCGAATAAATACACCCAAATTTGACGAAACCATCCTCTTTTTAAAATATTAAACATAGAGAATCAAACAATGAAACTTGTAGTACTTCATACCATATTTTGAAATTCTTAAAAGATTGAATTGATTAATATGTGCATCAAATAAAGTGATCAATTGCTCAATATTTTGAAGTCGAAAAACCTATATGAGCCAATTTTTGAGGTGTCAATTTATCCTTCTAAAAATAATGCGAGGGGCTCTTGTGAAATTCCATCTCTTTGTCTGCATATTACATTGATGAGGTGGTCTACCGTTAGATCGTATAAATTATTTAAGCGGATTTGAATTTAAAAACCAAGGTGGGTATGAGTTTGGATTTCGAATCCAAGTCGGGTATAAATTTGGGTTGGTTGAAATTATCTATTTAAATCCGCCTAAATCATTTAGATGATCTAACACAAATTTTTTCCTACATTGATATGTTCCATGTTTCTTTTTTCTTTTTTCCTTTTTCAAATCGAGTTATAATATAATATTAAATTGGGATTGGAAGGGATTCGTCTTTTTAAATTTTTATAATTATTTGTTTATCTCAAAACAATTATAATTATTTGTAACTTTAATTTTAATAAATTGTTATTAGTACTTCAAGTGCCACCTATTAAAATATTCGGACCATTTCCAAAATAGCCACTTTTGTTAAGTCGAAAGCAAAAATAGTCACTTTTATAAATACATTCACAATATAGTCAAAATGACATTTGTGCCCTTAATATTCTGATTTTTATGACTAATTCAGTTAAAAATTGTACTTAGGTTGGTAAAATCGAGCAACAATTGACGTTTAATTCGTTGGTACCGTTTAAATCATGTGTTTGAACCAATGAATCGCGTTGGAACCGCGTCGGAATCGAAAAAAAAACTTAAAATTTAAAATATCTCGGAATAAATTAATTAAAAAAGGAAGAAATTACATGTGGCGTCGGACCTAGTATCGGAATCGCGTTGGAACCGTAAAATCCCACTGGAATCGATATTAAAGAAATTAAAAAACCGTCGGGGAATGGAAATAAAAAATATTTGAAAATATAAAATATTTTAAACGTTGTCGAAACCGTGTCGGAACTGATATTTTTCTTTCATAATCGTTGGGAAACCGCATCGGAACCGTCAGTAAACGGTCAAATCTCGAAAATTTGATATGAACTTTGTGTCAAATCATGACATATTTGATTTCTTTTTTGTGTAT
>AYJT01106771.1:0-18686 GCA_001278415.1 Ocimum tenuiflorum
TGGGATTAGGCTGATGATGAGTGGAGATGGTATTTTTGGTAACTAGAAGTTTATAGATGATTTATTAGGAGGTGTCCAGTTATGTAGCAAGTAGTGCTTCATCTCGAAGTATTCTTTTTTTTAACTGGGAAACTGTCTCTTCACTGTGTAGAGGCTGTAGTTATAAATTCAATTTAGATTGGCGTTGTTGCAGAACAGGCGATGGCATATATAATCTCAATAGTTCATTTCTTTGCAGAACAGATAAGATGGATTTATAATAAGATATATTTGAATAAAGTATGGCGGCAAGCAATTTTTTGAAAATAAAAAAAGTCGAGGGGTAATTACAAATAGAAATATAGAATAGAATAGACTGGTTGTTTCAACCGAGAAATACGATAAGTTCAAACATTACCGCTTATAATATTAAAAACTAACCACTAACCAGTAATAAAATATGAAAGTTGACGATTGCGCCCCTGCTTGGAAATTTATTAGGCTTTTAAATAGTAAAAGCATAATTTACTAGAAGATTTTACATTAAATACGAAGTAAGTCGTTTTTATTTTATTATCAAAAGTACGTTACGGTTCCTAGAATTTGGAAGAGTGAAACAATAATGGTCATAATCGTGACAAAACTAGAAAATGAAAATCTGGTTTCCTAATTTTGTTTTGAATAAAAATTAATTGCGCGAAAAAAGATTCTTCCGGTGCACACTTCCGTTTTTCTTGGCACTCACAAATAGCCAGCCCCACTTTCCTTCACTGAGCTCAATCTGCTTCTGAGTTGAGAAAGAAATCACCATTTTTCAACACCAAAACTTCAGACTTGTGCGAGAAGAGAAGCAACGGAGATGTTCTATTCGCAGTTTCTGCTGTCGAAGAATGGGGCTTTGGGCATCATTTGGATGGCAGCTCATTGCCACAAACGCCTTAAAAAATATCAAGTCCAGCAGACCAATATTCCTTCTTCTGTCGGTCTGTTTCTCTCTCTCTCTCCCTTCTTACCTTCTCGGAATGTCGCTGGTAGTGAGATTTTTTTAATTTTTGTTTTCCCGCGTGATAATATTGTCTTATTCTTCCAGCTCTCGTTGTTATAGATGATTTTTCACTTCATGCGAACATAGAGAGCGGGTTTAAAATCTAGCTTTCTTGCTGTAGATGGGTGCCCCCTGTACTATCTTTCTTCCGCCATTTTGTGGAGTTTTTCAAGTTGACGATCATCGTTTTTAGGTTTTTCTTTCTTAATGCGTGCTTGTTATTTTAGTGGCGCCAATCTCTTGTTCTATAATTTGCAGGAATTTATTTTTTTTCTTCATTTCCGCTAAATTTCCCCCATGTGTATGAAGGGACTATAAGATATGTATATAGTTGTTATGTTTACTACGGTCTTGCATATATAAAGCACAAGTAACAATTAATAGTATATTGATGATTGGTTGTGTGTGTGTGTGTCTTTTACTATGTGTTGCTACAACTGGGGCATAGACTTCTGCAATATTCATTTGTGCAAAGCATACAAAATCTTATCTTTTGCTCCATGTATTTTGCTAAAAAATGCAATGTAGACCATTGTTATTGAAATCCGAATCTAGGAGCATAAAAACCAGAACTTCAGCTCTCTTTTTCTAGTTGCTGAACTCTTCGTAAAATTTGATGCATCTATTCTCATTTGCCCTCCATTGTTTCTCATCAGATAAGATCCTTGATGATGAAGTTCCCGTTGTTACACATAGAATTCTAGCCTTCCTCCTTCTCGGCCTCGTGAGAATTTATTCAAAGAAAGTTGAGTATCTATTTCATGACTGTCATGAAGTTCTTAACAGACTATGTAGCTCTAAAACTGGAAAAAGAGTACGACGAGAAAGCATTGAAGTGCCTCAGAGACATTACCATGCTATTACTTTACCCAAAAGATTTGAACTGGATACATATGATCTGGGTCTAGATCAAGATGCAACGAGGTGAGCTTCATACTCTTAGGGCAGTGTTTTCCTATAAGATGTTGGCTTTTATGCTACTCTCTAACTCTATATTTAACTGTTTCTTCTTGGTACATATGTTTTTGCAGAAGGAAAGTAAGATCACACGAACAATATACACATGATGGTATAAATTTTTTTTATATTGCTAATATTTGATATATATGCATTTCGACATAACTTGGGGCGTATTGTTTTCTAGATGGGAACAGAAAAGGTTGTAGTATGTCTGGCTCATTTCGCAAGGTACATGTATAATTTTGGTCTTTCTTCTTTGTCATTTTACTTCCATGGAAGTTAAAGCAGCAGTTGCGTGTAGAAATGGTTTGTTATTGTCGATGTGATTGTACCGACTCCATAAAAAATGGAGGTAAAAAGAATTTGGCATTTCTTTAGCAGTTTAGCTGATGAACAATTTATTCAGCAAACAGAGAAGTTAACAGCGACAAAACAAAGTTTACTGATCAATCTTGAACCAAGCTTTTCTGCTTCTTATTCTCAGAAAAGCTAAAGTAAAGAGGGTTCCGTCTTTATCCTTAACTGGATATCAATGTGTATGACAACTAACTAAGTTACTGCCGGTTGGCTGCTTATTCTTATATTGATATCTTGTAAATGTATTACTATGGATTCAGTTTTGGAAACCATGTATTCCTTAAAGACGAGTTGCAAAAGTTTATGTTATATGCCTTTTAGTTTGCAAAAGTTTTGGAAATCCTAGCTAGTTTTGGTGGTGGTATTCCTTAGCTAGGAACATTTAGTAGAAAACCGATTTTGATCTGTGAACTAGCAGAAATCAAAATCTTGTGTGATTGAATCTTTCTTCTTTGGTGAGTTTCTAAACTGATTCAGTGACAGTTTTATTATTTGTTTGACCGATACTTTTCCAACAAAGTTTGTACAGGTTTTAGTTCCAGTTTCTGAACCTTGCTCTACTGCTGACACACCACCTAGAGAGTATGTATGCAAGATCCATTATTTGTTTTATTTATTAAAAACCTAAAGACAACCTTCTTGTCTCTGATTGTGGAATCAACATGGTGCAGTGTGTTTGGACCTGATCATGTGGACCAGGACTTTGTGAAGCTATCTAGTAACGCAAATATTTCTTTAGCTGGTGTGGAGGTACTCCGTCGAGCACTTTGTTCTTTAGAAGATTGTGTGAATCCTATCCAGTTGGATGAGTCGGCTAAAGAATCTGAAAATGAACAACTGAATGATGGGCCCTCTAATGACAATGCAAGCCCATATTTCAGCCGACGGATTCAAGAACAAATGCGTGACAACCTATCACACAAGGATCTAAGAACTAATGACCGAGGACTGAGCAATGATATGGAGTCTGATTTTGTTGGGCGACCATCCAATTTGGAGATACTTCAGGGAAGGTTTGCTTTGGAAGATCGCCTTGACCCTATGGTGTTGGATGAAACTGAAAAGGAGCAATTGTATGATAGGCCATCTGATAAAAGTACAAGTTCAAATGGTCAGGGTTCAATCCAAGATGTGGAGTTCAACTCTGTGGTGAATGAATCTCCTAAAGTACACGATCCTGTAAAAAGCATGGGAGTATATCATGAAAGTGATTTATCCTTGGAACGTTCTTCCAGCTACAATTTGTTGAATGGGTCTGAAAAGAGAGACGGCCATGATAAGCCATCTTATGATGAGTATGGAGCTGAAGTGGAGCGAATGGACCATCTGAGAACGCCACCGAATATTGAAGAGGGTGAAAACCAGGGTTTCACTGAAGCAGTTGATAACCCGGAAAGTTCAAAATGCCAAAAGCCAGACAAGTTTCATGTGCCTGTCCTAAATCCTCACTCGAAGCTTCCAGGTGATTTTACTGAATCTTCATTATACCAGTAAAATTCTATTGCACATGTTTAACTCTGATTATGTCTGTTGACTGATGACGACGCACCTAGAATTTGGCTGATATGTTAATCTATGATCGCCTAGATGAAGTTTCTGGATGTATGACTTTATTCATGTTATTATTGGTGTCGCAGCAGACGCTGGCATCTCAGAAGTTGCAGCTGTTCAGACTCCTGGAAGAAAGGAGCGTGCCAGAATTCTTAAAAAGCGAAAGGCACCGCCAGTGCCACTGATAGATGAGGCCCCTGTGATTCCCAACAAGTATGTGATTCTTGAGTTTCTAATTATGACTTCTTGTGCTACAACATATATCCTAAGACCTTCCATTTAAGTGCTAAGAAGAATATCTGATGACTTAGTGGGCTCTTAATTTTGATGAATTCCTAAAGACTCATCAGAATTTCTAAAGTTTATTTGATTACATCATTTCTTCATCTTGAAGGGTATTAAAGAGTTGGATCGTAGAAGATCCAATTGATCTAAAACGAGGAATGAAGAAAACTCCTCATACTCTGTTACAAGTCTGGAAAGCTCACAAACTTTGTCATTTGCCTCACAATATCCTTGAGCCTTTAATTCCTGGTGAGTACAATCATAGTTATTTGACGTCTCAGTTAGATCCGAGTTAAAGATTTTCCACCACCTTGAAACTGTCTCTTCCTACACAGGCATCTCAGTAAATCTCGCTTGTTACACACCAGAAGTCAAATCTGCTGCATTATCTTCTGATCGATCTCCTGCTCCACATGTTGCTGAAGAACAAATTCCAGACATCGGATCTCCAGTTGCAGAGAAGCCAAGTAAACAAACTGCAGACGTCGCTTCTCTGGAACAAGCTCTAGCTGTCAGATCTCCAGTACCAGAAAATTCTCTAGACCAAATTCCAATTGCTCCTGGAACACCCATTGCTCATTTAAACTCATCAAGAGAAGCTGCAACAACAGCTGATCCAGACATCATAGAACCTTCCTTCTCACTTGAAGACATAGAGAACTTAGATTCTTTGTTTCAGGAGGTATTATTTCTTTCTCTATCATGGTCAGTATTTTGCTGTATCTCAACTTATGGCATATTGCATCAACCATACTAGATCATTGGTCGCAAAACATCCTGCTTTTCTTGGTCTTGTCTGACTTTTCGTCCACTTTGATTTTGGTGTTAGATTGTACATGCAAAAGCAAAACCAAAGCATTCCTCTTAAGTTTCTGTTAGGTTCCAGAATTCTGAATAGCTGAATTGGATTCTCATGGCTAAAATGTTTCTAACCAGGGAACTAGCTCACACGAAAGGGATAGCTTGCAGAAAGGCAAAAGTACATATTCTGCTAGAACGAGGTATAATTTTATGCTCAATTGATACTGCAAACTGTAGTGGGGAGAGTTTTGATGAATTCTTTCTAAGCAGAACGACTGGAAGCTATCTTGCTAAGAGGTTCGCGTATAAAAGGAGACGGAAAGAGGAGGAAGTATTGAACTTGAAGTGTTTACTGGCAGAAAAAACAAAGAGAGAGAGTGCGATCATGTTCCACGAGATACTGGTATTACACTTGATTTATTTGAGCATTTTACCATGAGATTGCTCTTTCCCTCTGACATTGCAACATGTTGAAGGTTTTGAAAACGCTGGACTGCATAGACGTGCAACAGGAGACTGCATACTGCGATATCCTACTTCACGAGACCCCCAAACTGAGGCAGTATTTCAAATGAGTATGTAGTATGAAATACTAGATCTTTTCGTGTATATATTTTTGGCTTTTCAATTTCTGTGTTGTATGTATATCCAGCTATTCTGTAATCTATGCTAATTTTAAACGTTATTTACTAAGTTATATATGTAAAATTCTTTTTGCATCACACTAGCGGCATTTTCACAGAAAGAGTTGCGTTCTCGAAATCTAGCTTTTGAAGTTCCACACAAAAAAGTTCCGAAATATACAGTCGAGGTGTGAATGCACATTTTACAACTACTCAAGCTCAGATAATTAAGGCACAACAAAAAACATGTGGGTGAATGGTTACACAATACAGGTTTTCCTTGACAATTAAAGATCACAACTGCATCGTTAGGTCACACACTTGAGAGAGGGACAGGGAAGTTCAGATTATGCATAGTGAGAAAAAAGGAAATCAATCACTAGACGATCCATCGTCGTCTTCGCGCTCTCTAACAACCCTCTCCAGAAACTTCTTTCTGACTCCGTCAAGAACAGCATCTCTTGACTGCTCTCCACCATGGCCATCGTTGAGGACAGGATCCGACTGGCATAGAACTAAGGCTACACCTGGAAATTATCCACAAAAATAGCCACGATGATGTTAGTTTACACAGGAGTGTAACTATCATATCTTTTGAAAGTGTCTACTTATGTAATTTATTAAGGGCATGTAGCACAAACTTCAGACCAAAACTTATGTTCTAATGTGAGGCATTTAGCATGACATCTGTATTACATTTTCTAACGTGCTAAGAAAGTCTTCATACACCAGTCTAATTTCATATCTGTAGATTCATTAGTTCAACTGTCCAAATTTTCCTCCCTGTTCCATCTAGAACATTTCCCCATTTCAGAAGGCCAGTGTGTCTAAATAACTCGAGATAAAAGATAAACTGCTGAAAATAGCCAGTGGGGGAAAGAAAACATACTTTCAGGAGTGCACCTCCGGCCAAAACTATGTACACCGACATGAGTTGCCTTAACAGCACTATTGTTGTAAACCAGGATAGTAGGAAGACTACGATCAGGATAGTTGGGAATGCACTCTGTTGATATAATTTTGACGAACTTTGTTGAAGGGTATCTTTTAGCCAAATCTTCCAGGCATTCCAAAAGCAGCCTGCATTCTGGGAATCTGTCCAACAAACAATCAGAAAACTACTACATAATCAATCTCTATACATTCAATTCATAGATAAAAACATAACAAGTAGTGTTGATTACCCATCTTTGTAGAGCATAACGACGACCCAAACGTCTTGAGGAGCTTGTGAAACTTCACGAACAAAATCAGATCCTGAAATTGGAATCACAGAACCGAACCTTGCTATCTTAGCCGATTCCTTCATCTCAACCAACCTTCTCTTCCTATCACAATCAACATGAATGAAACATCCTTCATTGGTTTGTTTGATTTTATACACATAAAGCCATTGGAGTTGTGTGGAAGCAAATAAAAGTAAATCAAAATCTAACACTACAATCTAGCCCATGCTATCTATCCTACCACGAATAGTAACTGATGTATTCTCTTCAAAGACCACATTTGCCCAAAATAAATCGCGCACATAGCTCGACATTAAATCGGTCAGATAGGCTGGTAATCAAATGCGCAATCTGAAAAATACTTTCGACGAATCGCAGTTTCCAGGATAATTCTATCTAGAATCAATTAAGAGAAATCCAAAACCGAAAATTGGAAGACGGATAGAATACCTGTACTCTTCGAGGAAGCGGTCGTCGTCGAGATCATCTTCGAGATCTTCAAGCTCCTCCTCGGTTTTACCGTCGATCCAAGCCTTGTCTTTGGGCTTGGAATCCTCGTCCTCAGCCGGCGCGAAAGGTGGCGGCTTGAACGCCGGCGGCTTTGGGGGCAAATTGCCGAGTTTTGCCTGAATATCGTCCCACTGAGTGGAAGCTCCGTCCAAATCCTTGTACACGAAATGGTAATCCGCCATTGCTACTTGTGGGATCTTCGTTTCCAACAACTTCTTTCTGAGAAATCTCTCGTATTTATTATTCTAGCCCAATAAAAGTAATATTATTTCGAAATGACAAAATAATACCAAAATATTATTTGTATATATAGTATTTAAAAAAGCTACTTTTTAAAAAATGAATTTTTATCTATCATTTTGTTTTTCGTAATATTGAATTCTTTTACCATGTTATGTTATTTTCACAACCTCATTTCCTTTTAATAGTTTAACCTCCGAAGAGAATGTGTTCCTCATGATGTTATAACAGCCAGTTTCACACAGTTTTCCGACATCAAATGCATGAGACCAATATTTTTTTTTGTGTTTAAAGAATTAATGGAGTTTAATTTCAGGTAATTTTATATGACAAATAATAGATTTTACAACCAAAAAACTATTCTGTTTTCTTCTAATCTGTAAGTTTGTTGAAATATTCATGCCTTTGGAAACTTTAAACAAGCTTTTGTTCCAATCCAATCCTTTGGGGTTCACTTGCAGGTTTGTATTGTGTATCCTATTGGTGTGAGTTATATAACACTGAATAAAATCAACTTCAGATTAATCTGTTTTGCAGTATTAGTTCAAGGCAAAAATTTGCGTTAGACTGCCTAAACATTTTAGACGGATATAAATAGTTTATTTCCACCAATTCAAATCCATACCTGTTCGGAATCCTAAACTCAAATCCATATTTCTCATGAATTTTATACTAAAATCTGTCTAAATCTTTTAGAAAATGATTTGATTGTTTTTTAACTAGTGTGCCCTTTTGGTTATGCAGGTACTAAGAGTCCTCTCACAACCAACTCGAAATGAGTTAGGGGTGTGCAAGATCAGAGAAAAGACCTAGCTGGAGGTGTCAAGCATTTGCGCAGCAAGGAATGTAATTTAGGCTGTTGTACCCATGCATATTACCAGAGGAGACAATAATTCAACTTGACATCGAGCTACGAGTCACTATTGAAGAAGCTAATAAGATCTATGAATTTAACGAAAACCATGCGGTTAGCAGCATCGGAAGAAGTGATCAGGCCCAATCCGAAAGCCAAAGCCCTCTTTTTCTCTACTCCTTGTTTTGTCAGCAAGAATGCACTCATCAAAGTGGCGGTCTAACCGGAGACCTCCTCCATAGTCCAATTTCTTTAATCCAAAGAGATTTGCATTGGTTCATCGTCTTGAGATTCTTTATTCCACTCTCGAACTGGGATATATTTGCAGCTAGACTATTTTTATCCAAACTCGTTTAATTTTTAGATGGAAGGAATAATGCCCGCAATGCCTTAACTCTCTCTCGGTTATATTTTGAAACCATCTTTTATATCAATAAACCATCTTTTATATCAATCAATCATCTTGTTCTTAATAATAAAATAAATCTCAATCCCTAAAATTAAGTGATAATTACATTAAAAGGAATTATTTTTATTTTTTGAGTTGGATTGTTTATATATGGTAAAATTGGAATTATTAATGATAATCATGGACCAAACTGGCGAGAAAATTTCACATCCTTTTCTTCGAATTCCTTCCCCCCAAATCTCTGTCTTTTTATCAAACCGTATCTTTTTTCATAAATCTCTTCTATATTCATTTCAATCCCATCTCTCTCACATCGGCGCAGCAGAGATGGACGCCGGAAGTTCAGTTTCGCGGCGGACGAGAGGCAGCGAGGCCGCCTACTTCAGATACCTCCACGCCATGAAAAATAATCCTGCCATTCACCACACCAAGAATCCAGAAAATACCCTACAATCCCAAACTGAAATCGACAGTGTTGAAGATTATGTAATAAGCTCAGATGATTGTGATTCTGTTGTGGAGAAGAAGAAGAAGACGAAGAGAAAGAAGCGGGAACACGTGTTGAAGGAAAAAGGGCCAAGAAAAGTCAGTAGGCCGGCGAAGAGGGCTCGTGTGATGGGAAAGATTGATTTTGCTAGATTGTTGGAGACCGGTGTTGAGCGGGAGGAGAAAGATTTAGTGAGAGAAAATCCAGTTCCCGTGGATGATAGAGAAAAAAGCGCATTACCATTGAAGTTCAAGTTCGAGGAAGAAGAAGAAGAGGAGAAAACCGAATTTGATATGGAGATTGATCGTCTGTTTGATGATCTAGAAGCAGGGCTTTGGGAATCTGAATCTGGACAAACACCACGTTCTTGTGTGGTACATTCTTATCGTTTTCTTTTTCTTGTTTCATCTCTGAATGCACGCTCTTCTGCAGACCGACGATGAATGCAGCGCCGAAACTGAAGTGGACGAGAGTCCAGCAGCGTGGTGCAGTCGAGGCGAGCACGAACAGATTCTTGATGAACAAATTGGCATCATATGCAGATTTTGCCATGATCTGTTGCTAGACATTAAATACGTCTTGCCCCCTTTTGTTGTAAGTCTATATAAACACCTTTACATTTTGAAATCATCACCTCTTTTGTTACTTCTCCATCTTTTTTATTGCAGCATGTGGAATCCCCTGAGAAGAGTGAGCCAAAGAAGCTGGAAAAACCAAACAATCATGACCACAAAATTCACTTCTCAAACAATGTGAATTTGGAGTCCAAAAACATCCCCTCAAAAGGCACAGTTTTTGATCTGATCCCCTCTTCCGACAAAGAACTGTACCTGCACCAATTAGAAGGGTTCGAGCTCATGTGGAGAAACATAGCTGGGGCCACAAACATCGATAATCTAAAGACCCTCCCCTCAAACGGCGGCCAAGGCTGCATAATCTCCCATGCTCCGGGCACGGGCAAAACCCGCCTCACGATAATCTTCCTCCAGACTTTCATGAGGCTTTACCCGGGGTGTCTCCCCGTCATCATAGCGCCACGTGGTATGCTCCTCACGTGGGCCCACGAGCTCGAAAAGTGGAAGTCCGGATTAGACTTCCACAACCTCAACGACACGAAAATGTCCGAAAAGGAAACCACAGTTGCTGAAGAATTAGGGCAGCAAAAGAGCACAGATTACATTAGGTTCATCAAGATGTTATGTTGGATGAAGGGTGGGAGCATACTCGGAGTCGGTTACCGTCTCTTTGAGGAGCTCACACACCAAAATAGAAGAGGTGGTT
This sequence comes from Ocimum tenuiflorum, assembly GCA_001278415.1. NCBI lineage: Eukaryota > Viridiplantae > Streptophyta > Magnoliopsida > Lamiales > Lamiaceae > Ocimum > Ocimum tenuiflorum. The sequence goes on from AYJT01106771.1 coordinate 10,608, forward strand.
GGTTCAAGAAAATACTGCTCGAGTCACCTAGTTTGCTGGTTTTGGATGAAGGGCACACTCCAAGAAATGATAAGAGCTTAATGTGGGAGGCTTTGAGCAAAGTGGGAACTAAAAGGAGGATTATTCTTTCTGGGACTCCATTCCAGAATAGTTTGGATGAGTTGCACAACACCCTCGCTCTCGTTAGGCCGGATATAGCTAGATCCATCCCTAGAAACAGCACCGCAACTGATGCGGAAATCAAGAAACTGAGATCAATGATTCGACCATTTGTCCACATACACAAAGCTAATGTAACTCTGCCTGGAATCAGACATTGCTTGATTATACTCAACCCAACTCCTCTTCAGCAGAAGCTACTGTCTTTGATTGAGAAATCGAATCGATCCTACCTCAAGCAAGACCACTTAGCCTCCCTCGTTTCCCTCCACCCTTGGCTCGTGTCCGAAAGGGAGGAGTTTCAGAGCCAGAGAAAAAGATTGAAATCTCTGCAGTTAGACCCCAATGCAGGTGTCAAAACAGAGTTCCTCATCAAACTCATTCATCTCTCATCGCGGTTAAAGGAGAAAGTCCTCATCTTCAGCGACTTTCTTGATCCATTACGCCACCTGCAGAAGCTGTTGAAGACCCATTTCAGGTGGAGTAAAGGGCAGGAAGTGATGTACATTGATGGGGAGCTGAGGATGGAGGAAAGGCAGAGGTTGATTACCTCGTTCAATGAAGAAGATAGTAAGGCTAAAGTGATGCTGGCTTCGAAGAGAGCTTGCTGTGAAGGGATAAGCTTGGTGGGGGCCTCAAGAGTCGTGTTTGTCGACGTTTCTTGGAACCCTTCTGTGCAGAGGCAGGCTATGTGCAGGGCTTACAGACTAGGCCAGCAGAAGATGGTTTATGTTTACCATTTGGTTGTGTTGATGGAGATCAAGAAGTTTGCTGCGCAGGCTGAGAAGGATCGGATTTCGAACCTCATTTTTAGCACTGCTACAGTTGATAAGGGGGAGGGAGAAGGTGGTGAAGATGAAGTGTTGGAAGCCATGGTTGATCATCAAGGCATGATTGAGAGGATTATACACCAGCCTAAGGAGTCTGATTTCATGAAGGATCTTGGCCTTTTGTAGATTGTTGTTGATGAATGTGGTGATATCTTTGATTTTCAGATCTGTCTTCATGTACATATTCATAGATTGATTACTTGTTGCAAGTGTTTCAGTATAAAGTTGGTAAAGAGTAAACCAGAGAACAATCAGATACTTCAATATATTTTTGAATGAATACAATAAAAAGAATATTTGAATGTGTCTCTTTCATTATTTTGGAATGAATAACATAAAAATAAATGTGTTGGAAGAATGGTTATCACGTTATATATTTTAGAATAACACTTCTGTAAGATTTTTTTTAAAAAAAATCTTTACTGTTGCAGCCCGTTAATCAACCTAAAATCTGAGAAGAACAATTTAATTTGCTCATAAAACCGGCCGACAATTGGTTTGAAAAAAATCAACTAAAAAAGAAATTGGTTTGAAAAAATAAGCAGAGAAAGGACTGACCTCAATTGATTGGTTATTCTATACAAAGTATATCTTTTTTAACTTGTCTGATGATGCCGAATAAACAAAATGAACAATAATACTGACAATTCGTTAAAATAGAAAGAATATTAGCATGAACACCTACTAAAATATACAACTAATAAGTCGAATTGCTTCTTTCAACGCTAAAAAAGGGTAATTGATTGATTTGCAATTGGTTTTCTTTTCAAAATAAAAACCAGCCAAACTATTTAATAAATTTAACTGAAACGACTAAAATACTCAGATTCAGTTGATTTTTTTGGTTGAATTATCACAAGCTTCAATCATACAAATAAATTTAGTGATAGTGTACTTTTGAAATATGTAAATTAGTTTCACAAATATATCACGGCTACTATCTATTATCTATTAATATACTAAATGAGAATAATTCATTTTATTTAAAATTATGTCACTTTTCTTCTAAAAAATATTACATCATCTATTCTATTTTCTTTTCTTTTATTTTATTTATCAATTTATTTGTATTATAATGTATCTTTTTACAATAATTAGTAATAAAAAGCTCAGCAAAATTATATTGTTGTTTAACATTAAATATATTTTATTTAACAAATTTTATTATTTTCAATTTTTTTTATTTACTAAATTCTTTGAACAAATACATAGTTTTTTATTTTATATCATTTATATTGAGCTAATTTTTACGTCAAATTCTTATTTTTGCAAATACTGTAGTTGTCGTTGACAATTACAGTATAACACATTGATAAAGTTGATGGACAAAAATTAAATTAAATATATTTTAAACCGACACACCAAATGCATATAAGCATAAATTTATATTTTTGAAAAATTTAACATCAATAATTTTATTTTTTCTTCTTCTATATTTATCTTATCTAATAATATACATCATTAATTAGATATTTTCTGTCTTTTATATATTTTTGAATAATGATTTTGAATTTATTTTCAAAAATTGTAAAAAGAGTATGTATAATTCTAATAATTATACCTTAGTGAATGAGTTATCGTATTGGATCGTGCAACGCGCGGGTGTAAAACTATAGTTATTATTAAATAAGAAAATTGTGAAAATTAACTTGGATGGACACATAACTTTTGAGTGTTAATTAATGATTCTAGAGTATGATTGAACTTGAAGTAAGCATAAATAAGAATACAATCTTAACAACTCCATTATTATCCCCGATACTTATTAAATAAAAACTTTATCACTTAAATTAAATTTCACAAGCTAAACGCACTTTTTATTCTTCGAGATACCACCTGGACCTAGACTCTTCTTATTGCGATATTAATAAGATCCAGATCGTGCGGCTCAGATCTCACGCTTCCCTGCCACCGTTGGATCATATGATTGTCCACAATCGAACGGCTCGGATATTCCCAATGATGGTGGAAAATTGGGAGTACCTCTGTCGCCCGCCTCTATAAGTAAACGACCAGCCGCCCGCTTTCTTCCTCTCTCTCTCTCTCTCTAGAAAAGGGAGTGATTGCACACACGCTCTCTCTCTAGAGTGCGCTTGATTTGGAGTTGTAAGCTCGGAGTAGCTTTTACGCGGCGAATTGGTGCGCCCTTGATTTGGGGCTTCCCCGTTGGTTCACTCGAAGTTTGTGTTATTCCTCCATTTTTACGCGTTTTTATCTATTCAGTTTGAGTTCGGGATATTTAATTCTCGATCTAGGGTTTTTTGTTCATTGGTTTGCTGTGTAAGTTATTGATTGTCTACTTTAAGTTAGTTAGTTTTGTTGTGAGAAAAGAAAAAAGAATCCGTACCTTCCCGGGAATTGGCTGCTGGTACGCAATCTTGTGGATTGGAGTTCATTACAAAGGTAATCGTTTTTTGTTCGACCTTGTATTTCTAGTGAGTTGTGTCGGGTGTTGTAGTAGCCGAGCTATACAGCTTAGTCCAATTGTATGTAGGACAGTGGAAATGTAAAACAGAAAGATGAGTGCTTTTTCAGAGGGATTGCTCTGAGAGGAGTAGTTAGAATTTCGATGTATTAGGTTTTAGTTTTTATGATCAAGCTGTAACATGTTTTGATTTAATTCACAAATTTCTACGGTAAAAAGACTAAAAACATCAGCAATGTATTGTGCAAGACTTGAATCATATAATAATCTAATAACTATGAAATGCTGAGAGGATACATCTTGCAGTACAAATTTGAAATAAATGTGCCAATGAATGCATTTTTTACCAATGCTTTATGCAGGTTATTTTGTAGCATCTGTATAAGTGGACATAGTGGTATCATGATGGCCAAGAAGGATAGATTTCTCCCCGGCTATACCACTAGTGTAGCTCCGCACTATGAATCTGAAGGATCAGACAGCTGGGGACGTATTGATTCAGTTGAAGATCCTTCTGAGTCTAAGAGAAAATGGATTGATTTGAATTCTGCTTCGAGGGATGGTTTCACTGTGCCCATACAAATTATTCCCCTTTCTAAGTTGTCTTCTGTTGAGAGAAAGAGTTTGGTGCTTCGCTTGACATCAGAGCTTGAGCAGATTCGACATTTTCAAACTAAACCGGAGTTTCAGAAGAAAAGAACTGTTAATAATCTTACAAAGTCAAATTCTAGTGATATTCTCAGTATAAGTAATGGACAACAGAAAGGGCTGCAAGCTGTTAAGTCGAAGAAATCGGCAGGGTTGGGTATGTTACCTGGCAAAAAAAACTCTGGTTGGAATCGAGGTATAACAGGAAGGTTTGAATCAACAAACCAGAAACCACATGTGAAACTTAGTGGTGCGATACAGAAGCAGTTGGAAGGTCTGTTGAAGAAACTGATGTCGCAACAATATTCTTGGATATTCAATACACCTGTTGATGTGGTGAAGCTGAACATTCCTGATTATTTTGACATAATTAAAAACCCCATGGACTTGGGAACTATAAAGAGCAAACTCAATTCAGGAAAGTACTCTAGCGCGTTGGAATTCCTAGCTGATGTCCGACTTACTTTTGCCAATGCAAAGACATATAATCCACAGGGGACTGATGTCCACATTATTGCTGAGACAATGAGTCAGTTTTTTGAATCAAGATGGAAGCTTATAGAGAAAAAAGTTGGGGTGACGACGACTTCCGAGTTGAAACCTGAGAAAGCAGGGGTTGATAATGAAACTGAAGCAGCCAAGACCCTCGCCCCATCGAAGAAGAGGAAGCTTAGTCCAATAAAGCACGAGGTAATACAAGAACCTGTTAAGAGAAAGATGACTGATGAGGAAAAACACAAATTGAGTATGGAATTGGAAGGTTTTGATGGGGACCTGCCTGATGCTATAATTGATTTTCTGAGGGAACAAAGTTCAAATAGGGGTGATGGTGGAGAGGATGAGATTGAGATAGACATTGATGATCTCAGTGATGAAACCTTATTTACATTACGGAAGCTTTTAGATGCTCATTTATCAGAGAACCAGAAGCACCTTGCCAGATCCGAGGCCTGCGAGATTGAGGTATTTTATAATATCCTGTTAGATCATTTCTTGTTCCTCATTATGTATATGTGTAGATTTTGGTGTTAAACTAACTGTGTGTTTTTCTTTATCACTTTTGGTTCAGCTCCCTAATGTATCAGGGCTTAGCAATTCCTCGCTGCAACCGGACAGAGGTTCTAATCTGAAATTTGGCTACATGCTTGAGTGATACTTCTCTGAAGTTGACATTTTGCTAATGTGGTTTTATTTATTTCATGATGACTACTTAAGGAAACAATAATGATCCCATAGACGAAGACATTGATATTGGAGGAAATGAGGCTCCTGTCACTAGCTATCCTCCAGTTTTGATTGAAAAAGATGAAGGGGGCATAGCTGAAGAATATAATGAAGCAGGTCGATCTGAATACACAGTAGTAATTAATAGTTGTTTGTAGTCCTATATCAGGACTTTGTGCTGGCAAATTCTGTCTGGTATATTTTTCTGTCTTCTATTGGATCCTATGTCCTAGTTAGTTTGATTCCTTATTATCTGAGATATCTGTTTCATCCATGCAGTGTTTCCTTCTTTCAAAGTTGTAGATTTGCTGGTTACTGCTTATTATGAATAAGTTCCCATGAAAGTGGATAATATGCGAGCATATGTGATGATTTCAACAGTGGTGCATGTGAATGCAAAATATATGTAATTAGTAAGATCAATTCTTCTATTGTGTTTCTAAAATTGGTATTCTGTAGTGTTCCTTAAAATCTTTCATTTGATAGAGTGGTTTTGTATTTAGGGAGATGTGAAAATTTTGTTGAACTTCCTGAGAATCAGTTTCTAAGATATCGATTCACTGCACCGGTTGCTATTCCTTAAAAGGCACTATATTTTGGGTTTTGGGAGATACGAATTAGCTGCTTGGACTAGGGATCTTTCAGCCTTCCTGCAATAAATTTAGAATGCTCTGTTAGCACATGACTCTATAAACTCTATTCGCATATCATGACCTTTTCACCTCTTGATTACAAATGCTATCAAACATGATTCAGTGGGTGATTTAGATGCATGATTCTCTGCAGCATCTGCTAGTGAATTGGACCACCTTGAACAAGGTTCAGTGAAGCCATGCTCGAGCGATTCTGATGGTCAAGGAGATGGTAAGAGCCCAGTATGGTGGATTGGGTGAGTAAATAGCTGGTGTTTTCATCAGTCACCATTGAATTTATCAGGTGAGGGTGCACAAGATCCGGACAAGCTGTACAGGGCTGCTATCCTGAAGAAACGATTTCTAGACACCATCTTAAAAGCTCGAGAGAAAACTCTAACGCAGGTTCATTATCAGAATCATCAAAATTATTCACTTTTGGCAGCATGAGCCTGATTCTCCGACATTACCTTGCAGGATGATAAGATGGACCCAGAGAAACTTCGACGTGAAAGAGAGGAACTAGAAATGCACAAAAAGAGAGGTAACTATTGAAGTGCAATGGCTGAGTGATGGTTTTTAAAACAATTCTAACATATTTTGTACCCATTAATTAATCAGAGAAGGCTAGGCTGCAAGCGGAAGCCAAGGCTGCAGAAGATATTCGTAAGCGAGCTGAAGCAGAAGCTGCAGCCGAAGAAAAAAGGAGAAGGGAGCTTGAGAGAGAAGCACAGCGCGAAGCCCTGCTCAAGGTAAACCAAAATCAGGTTTCAATTTCTCTCTTTTTCCTCCTCCCTCTCCCTTGTAAAACTTTTTATGGTCCTATCTTATATAGATGGAGAAGACGGTTGAAATCAACGAAAATTCACGTTTTCTGGAAGATTTGGAGATGCTGAGGTCTGAGCAAATGCCCAGTTCTGTAGACGAAACGAGCCCAGATGAGTCGCAAGATGGGTTTGGGAGTTTCAAGTTCGGAGGCAATAATCCCTTAGAACAGCTTGGATTGTACATGAAGGAGGAGGAGGAGGAGGAGGACGATGAGGAAGAAGCTGAGGCCGCCAAGGTTATGGATGTAGAGGAAGGGGAGATCGATTAGATAGAAATCTACAAAAAAAAAGAAAAAGCTACAAAAATTGTCTCTTGGTATTCTTGGTGTTGACGTTGTTTGTTGAAAGCAAAATGATCGAGAGAAATCAGAGAGTAGAAAGTAGATGGTGGATGATATGAGATGCATATTGATGTTCGTAAAATTGTCTTGTAATCGATAAATGTCTTGTGTTAGCAGAGATGCATTACAACTCTATTTAGATCATAACCATGCGGGGTTGCCTTGTCTTGATAAAAATCTGCAAAATAGAAGCAAATTTAAAATTGCATGTAATAAAAGTTGTATGATCGATCAAGAAATTCCGTATACAACGTAAGAGATGGAAATAAAGATGGTGAAAATTTGTTAAATATTTACCATAGTGATGACAATTGTGCGGACCACATTATTATTGGATTGATTCATTAAAGTCATATTCGTATTCGATTCATTAAAGAAATATATATATATAATTATTAATGAAATGTCTAATCTATACGCGTATTCGACTGGTTACGATTCAATAACTCATTAATGATTTGATATTTATTTAACTCGTTAAGGGTTCAATAATTATGCAATCTGATAGCAATCCAATAAAAATTTAATAAGATAAAATAATATTAAATATTAAAAAAGTTTTAACATTCAACTCCAAGTAGGATTGATACATACTTAATCAAGGTCAGATGTTCGAATTTAATTTTGTGCATGCTGGGTCGATTCAATATTGATCTGTATTTGATAAACATAAATTCATATTAGTAATTATCGTGCGAATTCCTGTTGGGTTAATGGATCCACCCCTAATTTACTAGTTGGACTCGAATTCACGTGCTGCGATGGTTATGACAAAAGCAGCCCCTCCAAAACCTCAAATTTTCCGCCAACCGCCACCTTCCGCCGCACTACTTCTCCCAGCGGCCGCAAATTCTCCTTTTATAAAACCAAATTCAAGGTAACGCTTCTTTCAGCTTCGTGTTTTCTTGATCTTTCAACGGCGGCTCAACACATATTATCATCTAGATTAGTTTCTCCTCAAACCCACAATCAGTGGACGCTCAAACTCTCACT
>AYJT01106800.1:0-12561 GCA_001278415.1 Ocimum tenuiflorum
GATGGCTACGGTGAAGAAAGGGAAACCTGATTTGAGGAAAAAGGTCATGCCTGCCGTCATTGTGAGGCAGCGAAAGCCTTGGAGGCGAAAGGACGGAGTTTTCATGTACTTCGAAGGTGATTAACCTTCTCCCTCTCTTTAACTTACCATCACAGATGCTCTTTAGAAATTTATTCATTTGTCGTAGCATTCTGTTAATTTTGTACATGCTATGCGTAACTGCATTCTTCTAGTTCATTTTTTGTGTCGCGAAAGAGTTTAATGCCAGAAACCAAATATCGAGCGACCTTTCATTCATGAACCTTGCTCGACGAGATATCATAGATTTATGACAATGCACTTTTATTGTGGTCCATAGGTTTTAGGAAATGTTTATGAATGATCTTTATTCCACCAGGTAATCCCTTAAATGTGATGATGCGCATTTCCTGTTGGGTGTTTATGAAACCGCTATCCTTTCTTAAACCAGCGTCACGAAGAAAAATTGTCTAGTCTCTTTTTCTGCAGTCAAGTTCATTTTCTTCGATTTATTTGATATTGGTGTGTTTTATTTCCAGACATTAGTCATGTATCCATCTTTCTATGTTGGTGCTGATACAGTTACTTGTCTGGGAAATTGAATGCATCCTTCGTTACAGGTGTAATCATATCTGCAAGCTTACATCTGCTCCATTAGTATTGTACATCTTTCATTCCATATTTTCAGCCCACATAAATTGCTCTTCCTGATTGTAACTGCTGCGTTAGGCTTCCAGGACTTGTTTCTGTAACTAAAAAATATCTGTTTCGTATCTGTTCTTTAATGGTTTGTCCCAGTACTTTCTTTTGTCTAATGTCAAGGCTTGGTTTGGAATGGTGATGTGATGCACATCTTTGTTTTTGTTGCATTTTGCAGATAATGCCGGCGTTATCGTAAACCCCAAGGGAGAAATGAAAGGTAATTTCATGATATGAATATTGCCTTGCACGAGCTAAGCTTCATATAGAAAAATAAGTAAATGAATTATTAATATCTGTGTTGTCGGGTGCAGGTTCAGCTATTACTGGTCCAATTGGAAAGGAATGTGCGGATTTGTGGCCTAGGATCGCTAGTGCTGCTAATGCTATTGTTTGAGTCTGGTTGTTCGGAACAGCCTTTAATTTAAGACTGGTTTGCCTGTTTGAGTTCTTGAGAAGCATGTTTGATGTGTAATCTATTTTTCCTATATGATTTTGATTGTAGGTCAAAGATACACTTGTATAATTCTTTTTTATATTGCTATTGGTGGTTTTTGTTGAAATTACACTTGCTCATTTAGTGCTTTTTGTTTTTTTTGTTGAAATTTATACTTGGCTCATTGTGTTTTTTTTTATTTTTTATATTCTGGATAGAAAGATACAATGTGTTGTGCAATTACACATATTTTCTAGCCGTTGGCATAATCTATACTCTCAGCTTTTTCTGGGCGACGGCTACGGTATAAAATTAAGCAGTCTACCCTTTTAAAATATTAGCGGTGATTATATCAATTAAAATACAGTAAGAAACCCTTTTTTGAGTATTTCTGATCTTAAATACTGTTTGCATGTTAGATAAGTTTGATCAAATATGGTCGCACCAGTAATTTGTTATAAGGAACGCAGAATGATATGACTCATACGACTTGTTTATATTTTGATATTTTAGATTCAACTGTTTGGTGCATGGTGTTAGCAATCCAAGGTCAGTATGATAGACGGGGCCCATGACTCAAGAGGTGTTAAGTTTTATGCGCTTCAGATAAAGATAATAATCTGCAGGGAAGTAGAATCAATGGGGTTTAGCTAACTTCCAAAGTGGCTGTCCATTTGGTTCGACAATCTTTGATATTTCTGGTCATTAATTTCCATTACATGGCAGCCTTTGATATTTGGTTTCAATCTAACTAACACGAACAGCAGAAGAAATAGAGGCATGCATCTGGATCTGATACATAGAGGAGGAAAACTGAAATGGTACAACACACACTAAAAATATCTTGAATCAAGCAAGAAAACCCAGCCATTCCCCATTTTTCTTGGCAAGCCGAATCAATCCCTGCCGTTGCTTGTTGTCCGCCCCTATCGATTTGCAGAACTCCGTTATCACCTATAAAGTTTTGCAAAGGATTTATCAATTTTACACCTAACTAAACATTCATCGTCATTCATCTGTGTGTTACCTGCGAATGAAGAGCAATGGCTTTTCCTCGAAGCTGGTTGAACGTCTTCTTTCCAATGATGTTTCTTGTGGCAACAACGATGGGAGCAAACACACCCTTATTGCTACTAGCACTCCCCATCATCGGCCGTGGCCGCAGAGCCCGCGCCACCCTTAGTTGCGGCGGCGCCAACTTCGCCTGCAACATGGCGTGGTCTTCACCGGCTAAAGAGTTGCCCCAGCTCCCTAGAAAAGCAGAAGCAGAAACTGAGGTAACAGCCATTGAAGGATAATGAGGTGTCCAGAATCAGGAATTTATTTGTGTTTGTTTTCTATTTTTCAGATGAATGAATTTTATCTCACTCTGTATATTGATTTTATGTTATTTCGAGTTTTTGGTTGAGAATTGAAGGCGAGGAGGCATGCTTAGAGCCACAGAAAACTGGTGGGCTTGGATTTCCTTTTGATTTTATTTTTCTAGAAATTATTTTTTGAGTTGAATAAGGATGGATTGCTTCTCTATATGGTTCCCACCCATCTGGAGATCTTTGTCTTTGATTATAGTGGTTGTTTCGATATTCGGTGGTCCCAACAATCGGATATTTGACACCTATTATTATATAAGATAATTTTCGCCCACAAAAAGGTGAAATCTCTAAATCCTTAAAACTGTAGAAATTGATTTTAAGATAATTTTCATGTTCCAAACGATCCTTAAACAACAAAAAACGTGGTCTTTGTTGTGAAAGACACATTGTCGAAATAAGATTAAAAATTCAAGAACTCGTTAAACAACATTTTTAGGAGACTCAACTCAAGAAAAAAAAAAAACTACATTTTCGGGATATGTTGTTACACACAAGATATTTATCAAAGTATTGTTTTTTTCTGCTTCTTGTTTTATTTTTCTTTTACGTTAGTTGAATATGAAATGATTTTTTTGGTATTTTTACATATGCTGGCATATGGCAACACAATAATAGCAGGGTACATACTATTATTATACTACTTGAAAAAACAGTTGCAGAACGATTGAAGTAGATGATAAGGGAAAATTATGAATTGTGACGTTCAGTACAATATAAATTTAGGGTAAACATTTGAAAGTATAGATAATAATTACTTGCTGCCTTTTTCTGCTTTACATAAAATATAAATATTTATAAATTATCTAAATTCTTTAATGTAATTATCCATTTAATTTTGCATTAGACTTTTACTTATAAAATTGATAATCAATTGCGTCTATGATTACTACCCTCACCAGACCAGGTCAATAAGCACACGCTCTCATTTCATGCATTCAATGGGATTTTTCAACCTTGAGGAGCAAGACTCGATTTTTTCAAGCTTTAAAAAAGAAAAGTTTTTCTATTTTGTGGTGCCAAGATTTTGAATCTTAATTCTATGATGTATACTTTGACTGGTATAATAAAATGTGTAAAATACATTCTTTTTGGACGAAATAGCACCTTCTAGCTTGAACAAGTCGCGTTTTCTCCATTCATAGGCAGGGAAAATTCATCTCTTTGCCTTCTTTTGGTGTTGCTCAAAAAGGGCTCATTCCAGTCTCATATACCTCGTAACTGGAGAAAATTTGGGCAGACTTAACCATTTTCTACGAAAACGGCTGAAGCCATGAATCTTTATTCTCGAACGAATTCGCTTCATTTTATTGGTGACCTCGTGCTTTCTTTTCAAGATGTTTGTTTTCGATGCCCTTATCCATTTTCCCACACTCAGACATCCTGCATCAAGATTCTTCGCCATTAATGGGTCAAAGAAAGAAAAAAGGCCTAAACTATGTAAACATACTATCAGCCTACACAGTGTATTAATAATATACCTGTGGTGCGTCTGCTCTTCTTTTTTATCTTGTGATTGTTATCTTCAACTTCTATATCGTGTAGAGGCTGCAATATAATGTACAGAATCAGGAAAATTTAACGTTGTTGTTGCATATTTATTTGTATTTACCTCAACCAACTTGTCAAGGCGCATCCTCATTCTTCTCTGTATGAAACCTCTTGTACTCTGTTCACTCTTAGTTCAGCTTCATAAATGTTGAAGATTTCATTAACGTATAGCTTATGAAGATTCTTTACCTTCACATGGTACTTCACAAATGTGTAGAAGTTGAGTAGGTTCCAAACTGTCTTCTCCAGCTTCTTGCCTTTAACATGCCGCGATGTGATGTCTGAAAAATTCATTTGTTGGATTGTTGTAGAAACAGGCACATATCATAAGTGTTTGATAGTCAGTTGAATTAATACCAAAGGAGAGAAATCCTCCATTTGTGCTGAGGTCTTCAATTGGTTCTCCTCTCAACTCTGGAGGCGGAATAGGCGACCATATGCAAGGAGGGGCCTTTTTGAATGCTTCTGAACTCCCTACATCCATGAGTTCCTGAAGCATGTTTTTCGTCCCACAGTTAGATCTTGGACAAATTTGGAAATGGTGAGTATGAGATACCTGAAAGAAGGCCGTTGCCATGATCACATCTTCTTTTTCCTTGAAGCGCATTGGAAATATTGCATTGATTTTTGCTGGCTGTCATTGCATTGCTTCACTTCTAAGAGGCCACTAATAATCTACTAGTAGAGTTTCACATGCATTTTTTTGACACTGTAAAGGAATTGCCTGAAACAAAACCTTACTTGTTTGATGATGAAGAATGGCTCCCTTGGGTGATAGATGAGTTTAATTGGCTTATAAACCCCATGAGCAATTTCATGAGAATCTACATTGCTCAAAATTTCTTTCAGCTGAGAGCTCAGTATCACTGCTTGTATTGATGAAATGTCTGAAATCATCTTTGTTGAGGCTGGAATGTTGGGAATAAAATAAAATTATCCATTAGTCTCATCTGTCCAAGAATCTGCACACCATCTATGTTAGACAATACAAACCTTTACTATGTGGAATTTTTGAGATGTCTAGCTTTAAAGTGAGTTGATACCCTTCATTTGGAGGGTCAACTGCCTCAATAACATTGGGGCAAATTCCCTTAACCATGTCCACAGTGTGCTGAGGAAGTTGTGATGAGATTGGGATTCTTTGAGATAGAAGAGGTGTTGATACTGATAAATATGTATGAAGTGGATCTGATGCTGAATGCTGTTAGAAATTCAATGCAAGAATTAGATAAACTCTATTTCAAAGCTTACTATAGTAGGAATATGTTAGCTACTTAGTTGCATGTAGTCATGGGTAGTCTTTAGAGATTACCAGAACATGGCAATGCACGGAGCCGAATTCGTGCACATGGTGATCTATCTCCAGAGGTCTATCAGCTCTGTGATCAAGACCAGATAATGTCAGACAGCAGAGAAAAAACATAACCATGTTAGACATTTCATTATGTGGTTGTCTGAAAGGCACTAGTAGTGGTGTAGTGTTCACTAAGTTGCACTCTGACATCACATATGAGGAAAATGGGGGTCTACTAGAAGCACACATTTTGCTGTCTGCCAAAGTTGTCAAATGGTGTTGTTTGGAATTGCATGGTTGATTATGCTTGAAGATGAAAACAGAGTAGTAATGGATGATGATACCTGTGAATCCTGAGAAGAATTTCCTTCAAAGCTGGTGAAGCCCTCTCAAAGAATGCCATTTTTCTGGGGTGGTGTTTAGGGGGGAAATGGCACCTTTTGTTGTTAAGGAGGTGGGAATGTTTGTTGAGTAGAATGGAAGCAGTGTTATGTGCAATCATGGTTGGCAAACTTTCAAGCAATATAAACATGTACCTAACAATGGAAATCTTGCACCCAACTAGTGTGATAAAAATTAAAAGATATGGTTTGCCTAGTAGATTTATCACTCCTATTTCTATAATGCATACGTGCAAATATGTAAAATATCACCTAAATATTTAATCAAATGCTAAAACATTTCATTAAATGCATATGTGCATTCAATCATATCTGTTGATTTAATATTTGGAGGTCTACATTATCATTTATTTATTATTCGAAGGAGTCATTTTCGCTGTATCTTGTCCATAAAATAACTGAAATGGCAATTCCAGATTCTCTACTAACCATATTGTAACATCTTTACAACTTCATACAATTGATATGCCATTTTTCCTATCTAACAAATTGAGGCATAACATTTTGAAATTTTAACAATTATATTGCTTATATGTAATTTAAATCGTGCATAAAATGGTACGATATTGTCTTGATGTATCAAGCAAATGCACCAAAAATTAAAAATCAATTGAGCGTAGTTAAAAAGTGATATTATAATGAGGTCTCAAATTATAAATTATATATGAAGTAAATTCGAAGCAACAAGTATGGGATTGAATGTAAGTGTAATAAAAATATATAGTATAAACATGAATCAAGTATTAATTTGTGTATAAACATATATGTCATTGGGAATTAAGGGTAAAAGCCTCTTCATTTAAAGATATATAAAACCAAACTCGACCAACTGTTGAAGGAAAACGAAATTAACTGACAAGAGTGGCCGTCAAATCTCGACCGTTGATCTTTCACCCAATCTAGAAATTTAACAACTTGCATCAATCAACAACCAATCAGGATCAAGACGACATTATGTATTAACCGCGTGCTTGATGATGTAATTATAATTTCACATAAAAGGCCTTCACCGATGAAAACAAAGCAAACTCACACACTCGTATCTCTCATACATCAATTCTTTCAATTCCAGGGTTTTTCTTTTCTCTCTCTCTATCTGCTTCACTATTTCAAGAGTACGACCTGTGAGCAGTCTGTTTTCCAAACAGTGTGTGTTGATTTGGACATTCGAATTTATTGAAGAAACATTTTCATCGCAATTACCGCTATTGATGATTCTCGCAAGTTCAAGCTCTGCTATTTCTCCACAAGTCCATTTCTCTCGTAAGATCTTCTGATTTCTCTATCCGATTGCTATATTGGTCAATCTCTGCGTTGACTTTTCTAAGTTTGTGAGGAAATTCACTGAATTCCTCGGGGTTTAGCTATAAAGTCTCGGGCTCAATTGTTTGGGGATGATGACTGTGACACTTGGGATTATGTTAGAATGTTCCAGATTTTCTCAGTATTGATGGCTGTGCATTGAAATTTTGGCGAGATTTTGAGTTTGCAGACTAGTTGATGGATATGAATGATAATGGTTTGAAGATAGAAGTAAAAAGTAATGGTCTGAGCAGCTTGGAGTCTCCGAAAGTAGTTACAATTGAGGAGAGTGATGAGTCCAAAGCCTTATTACCTTCGATCAATGGTGGATCGAAAAAGTCAGACAAACCTAAGAGGAAAGTTCAGTGGATGGATAAGAATGGAGAAAAGCTTGCAGAAATCATGGAGTTTCAACCAAGGTGATTAACCTCTTTTTCTTTTTTTTTTTTTAAGTTACTGATGCTGCATGATTCCGGTAAGTATATCAAATTATCTGAGCACAAATGTCTTCGTCAGACCAAATAAATGTTGAATTGTATTGGCACTTTGCTGAAAGATAAAACAGTGCATCCCGGTAGATGACGAGTTAAGTGATTAAAAAATAGGAATAGAACAATCTCATCCTGGCAAAAATACAGATTCATGCTAGCCCACACAACTGTTTGGCATGATTTCCTCATTCATGCATGTCACTAATAACTGTGAAAGGAGTTCACCAAACTTCTTGAAATGTTAATGTGTGCATAAATGAAATTTTTGGCACATGGGTGGTGTGTATTGTTTGATGCTACAACATTGGGCAGTATTAATAATAGAATTGGTTGTACCTAGTGATGAGCTACTTGAAACTCAGGTGATCAGAAGCGGCTGCGGATACGTAATTGCTCATCTATGCTATCTATCTTGTTTGTGTATGTTTTGCTTTCAGCCAGAAGCTGATTTTGCTTTCGTCTCCATTCTTTCACTAACTTGATCTACTCAAGAGACAATCACATATAATGAGAGAATTTGTCGATATCCTAACATGAAATATCTGAGTTTTTGCAAGTTCATACATCATCTAAAACTGGGAACAACCTGCATTTAAGTAACTGGTGAATGCCATTGAGTGGAATTCCTAGTAAAATTGGAAGGATGGTGTATATTAATACCTTAGGTATATAGGCTGTTGGAAGTGGTTCGGTGATAGATCTGATGTCCAAGCACTGCTGCTTTACAATTTGCTCACTCGGGACCTTATACATTTGAACTTAATACTAAGAAGAAATGAATTAGAAAAGCATACCCAGTCCATTTGGACAAATAAAATTTCAATTATAGACATTCATAGCTCCCTTGAGTAATTAAATCTACAGGAAAGCTCCCACTTTGTTCTCCTGTGTAATGCTTCTTCAAGTGCTCCTTATGCAAGCCCAAGCTTCGAACACGGCCTTCATGTGCAAAGCGTGCTTTAAATTTGTTTGGTAATCTTGGTGCTGTTAGAGGTTTGGGTGTTTTATTTTAGAATTCATGTTTTACCATATTTTTTTCCTTGAGGCTTCCTATTAAAACCGTTATACATCTCTACCAAAAAACAACTTATTAATCTCTAGGTCAATTGGCACTGTACCTATCAAACTCAAAATATATACTACATCTTCTTTGAAGTAATTTCCATAAAGAAAACTATGAAAAACCGGGCTGATTACTGAATTGATCTTGTTGTCTTCTCCTCATATAATATTCTTTTCTTGTGCCTATGCAGTGACGCGAGCGACTCAGAAGAGGATGACTCAGATTCTTGCATCTGTAGAATAATGTAGACCTGATTCATCACATCATCTCCCAGTAACTTTCTTGTGGATTTGTAAGATGTCAGTTTCCTCCGGACGGAGCATTGGTTTTCCTTGGATCTCAGTCATATAACCAAAATGGCATCTTGCTTGAACACAATCTTATCAAAGTGTAACCAAAGGAAGACAGTGGGTCGATGGTTTTCATGACTATTGATGTAGCATATAAAGATGAGAATAGTGTGTGCATTTGATACTGAGAACTTATGATCTGATTGTTATACAGCGAAGTTATAGGAGCTTACACTTTCTTCGAGTTTCCGACGTCTGTACAAATCAACAGTTTTGTGTTTCAGGCTGATATTGGGGGATATATATTTGGGTTTTTATTGTGATCAAGATTGAGATTTTCTTATAAATGCGTATCTTTTTAGAAGTATGGTGGCATCACATGTGCTTTCAGTTAAAAATTTGATTTTTTTGGTCCAACTCTAAATCTGAGACCAAGGCTTGGATGCAATCGGAGAAGCTTCATGAAGAATCGATCGATATAAATTCACAAAACAATCAATCTTTCCTTTTTACTCTTACTCTTTTAGAAATTACAGGGAGTATGAATCGGGTGGTGGTAAAATAGAGTAAAAAATCAAGAATGTGGCCTAAATATTTAACAATGAAGCACTCCTCCTGTAGCCTTAACTGACTCGAAAAATAGCTGTAGAAGCAAAAAATGTCACAGGCACCTCCTCTGCCATAGTGTAAGCAGAAATACTTTCGTTACGGACTTTTCCTATTTTATTATTCTCATTGCAAAATAAGCAGTCCGGAGAAAACGATTGAGTCGAAATATATTAGTTCTCTATCTTCCTTATTCAAAGGAAACATCTCCAATTGCTGTCTGACCCTCATCTCTGGCCAGAAAACTTAGTTACGAAGTCGGAATAAGCAGAAGGTACACCCTCGTAGGGATCACCAAATGCTGCAATATTTCCAGGTCGACTGAAAACAATCTGGTAAAGAAAAAGAACATTAGATTACACAAGTTTGAGTTTAGAGAAATCATCAAAGTTGATGCAAGATGCAGAAAAAGCTTTAGCATAGTAGTAGATATATCTCTGGAAATTTCAAGAAAATGCAGTAGCTATAGACATACCTGATAATTTCCTAGTGTACAAGTTTTGAATCCAGCAGCACAATAGTCAAAATAATACTCCCAAGTCCTGATGAACTTGTCGTCGAATCCCAGTTCTTGTATTTCACTTAAAGAAAATAAAAAAAAGAAGAAAAACAGAATCATCAGTATAAATCTAGAGTCTTAATTGGGACTGGCCTTTTTCTTGATTCTTACCTTTGATTTTTGAGGAAGTTCTCTCTCCAATATCTGAGTGTCTGGTAATAATGGATTCCAATGTCTTCAAGGTGCTCCACACTGCATAGAAACGATTTAGTAAATTTTTAATTCGATATAGTTTCCATTGAAATCTAATGGACTGTGGTGTTACCATAGTCTTGAGGCAACAGCCATGGCTGATGTGACTCTGCTTAGTGAAGGTAGGCATCCTCCAGGAAATATATACTCTTTAATGAAATCTGAACTACGCCTGTATTCGTCGTACCTCTCATCTGGTATAGATATGAACTGAGAAAACACAACATTTCACAGTCCAATTTTTGAATGGTGTAACATTATAGAACCACATTCTCAGATAGATTGACTAACCTGGAGAACGAGAAGACCATTTTCTGCTAAAACAGATTCACAGCACCCAAAAAACTCTTCCATAAACTCGTGTCCTACAGCTTCTAACATCTCACTGCACTCACCAAAATACGAGATAAACATGGCTGTAAGTCCATCTGACTCGGTGTAATAGAAAAAAAAAATAACAACTCACCATGATATTATCCTGTCATATTTATCGTTGTTTCGCAACTGTCTGTAGTCACACAGAAGAAACTTTATGCGGTCCTGAAGCAAGATTCGGGCAACAATTTATAGAAACTGCGTCTAAACTGCTTCAAATGGAGTTGTTTTTGAGAAGTAGAAGAAGATGCTTTATACCTGAAGGCCAGCTTCCGTTACTTTGAGTTGTGCATATTTCAGCTGCTGTTCTGATAGGGTGATGCCGGTATATTTGCAGCCTGTTCTTCTAACTACCTCCATTGCTAAAGTTCCCCAACCACATCCAATCTCTAAAATGTGATGTTCCTTTCTGACTTTTGCCTATCATTGATCAAATCAACTTTACAAATTTCTTATTCTAAGGAAAAAAAGGAAAACTTTAAGAAATTTCTTTTCCATATTGAAATTTAAAAAAAAAAAATCGTACCTTTTCGATTAGAACAGAAACTTTCCTGAGCTGAGCAATCTTCAAGTCCTCATCTTCAGACTTTGAAGAAAATTAAAATCTTTCAGCAAGATTGTGTGTTTGTGTGTGCATGTGTGTGTGGAAGGCAATTTCTGAGAATTGGTATGAGCAGCTGCTAACCTTAAATATTGCACTAGAGTAAGTCATTGTGTCATCCAAAAACAGAGAGAAGAGTTCATTGCTCTGGAAAATAGCAGAGTCGCGTAAGAAGAATGCATGAGTAAGTACAGAAGACGGCATTTTACAGTGTAGACAGTTAACATAAAAGAGAGATGGAAATTTGAGACAGTTATGAATAAATAATAGAAACTTACCAAGTCATAATGCCTTGAGATATTACGACGTGCCTGAGTTACTGTGTTCTGTCTCGAGACATGCTGGTAGAAGTATTTTGCAGAAGCCACTGCAGAGGTGAGTAGCAACGGTGTCCACCATCCTCTTGAATTCGACAAGGTAAATTCATGTGAACCTCTTGAATATGTTGGATGATATGAATAAATCTGTTTAGTTGTTACCTTTTGTTCTTCATCTGTGTATTAGAATTATTTAAATCTCTATTGGCAATGAATATCTGCAAAACTGAAGTCAAGTTAGCCAAATGGAAAAAAGATAAACATTGTGACTGTATTCTAGAAATTAAATCTGTGAATAATGAAGTTATACAGAATTCATTTTCTCACCATGAAAAGGTTGAGCATGCCTTCATTCTTATCAACAAAAGAGAAGTCCCCATTAATGTAGGCATCGGCCAGGCCTAAATCTGCTTCTGTTGCAACCTACGAACAGAACATACATCACTCTCTCATTCAAATTATCTCAAGATTCTAATGCACAGTCATAATATATCTATACCCACATTACCTTCCAATAAAACTGGGGTCTATGAATTTTCAGACTGACTTTTGGGCAGCTCCCCTTCCGTCTGCCTTCGAACGTGAACATGGTGCCTCCATTTTCCAATAAACTGTCAAGCATGTAGACAGGTTAGTTAAACAAGAGAAATACAAAAATGCATGAAGATTTGGTTAATTGTCAATGCATAGAACTAAACCAACACTTTAGAAGGAGGCCTGCAGGCAATATAAACCTCAAAATATCCATTTCTGATGAAAAAACAAAAGATAAAATTATCACACCTGCTACTTACACTAAACAGCCAGTAGCTATAAAACGTTCAAGAAACTTAGTAACAAGAAAACGTGCCCCGGTTTCTAGCCAGGATGGAACCATATGTTTAGGGTTATTCTGAAGCATACAACTTTTTCTCAGCAAGCTGTTTGCAGCAAGCATTCCTGCCTGCAATAATTGAAGATTGAAACTCAGTTAATCAAGTGTATTCTTTTTTTTTT
>AYJT01106865.1:0-10288 GCA_001278415.1 Ocimum tenuiflorum
AGAGGGGGATGAGATCCTCCTAGTATACTTTCTTTTATTACAATCAATTTATTATATAAATAAATGAGAATTACAGTTTTTTATTTCCAAACTAAGTTTTAAATTACACGAGCTAGGCATTTATTTTAATTTTCTCAGAAGTAAATTACATTTTTGATTTTATGGGATATACTTTTATTTTATTCTGGTCATGCATGATTACTTTTAATTCTATGCTAAAAAAATTTCTAGTTCAGGGATATCATGTAATATACCATATACGTGCCTGTTAGAGACTAAAATGAGCAGAAATGACAAGAAATACACATTGGAGGCAAAACATCACAACCCCGATCGCAAATTTAATTTTCTGCCACTCACAACCCAAAAAGACTAAATAAAATTAAAAGAAGGATTCGCAGAGGTAGATCTGGTATATTGAATTTAGATTTACATATGTTCATTTTCGATTCCACCTTACATGTGGCTTCTTTTATTTTGAATAGCTTACAAAACATTTGAAACCGAAAATGTCAATTTTTTTGGGACTGAAAGTGTAAAAGATATCCTTATAGCGAAATCAACAACTAAGTATGAGACCAAAAATAAAATTTACATGAACCAGTTGAATCTACGTGAAAAACAACATCGTTTAATAATCCTTAATGAACACAACCACACGAAACATATCCATATACAGCTCCAACTTCCACATCTGATCTATTTTCACGACACAATTTATAAAATACAATGTATATATTCTTTGAAATAAATTTGAAAAACATATATTGTGGCTCGAAATCTGAGAATGGAATTAAGTGCGTGTTCCCTATGTTAGGTCACTGGTTACTAAGAGTGGAACCTCGTCCTGCAAACCCTTACCAATCTAGGAAACCCATCTAGTGGATGTTCTTTATTCCTCTTCACATTTTTGTGTCAATCTTTACGTCACACATTTAACAACATGTATATTTATTATCTGCGTTTGGTGAATTGTATCATATGTTTTGCAATTTAATTTAATTTCTTTGCGTTGGGGGCCACATGCTTTGTTCATTTTCTTTGTCAAGTGGATTGGTCCAACTTCAATGGATCATAAATATCCAAGCCTAATCCTGCCTTTTCTGGATATTCACACCTACACCTTTTAATTCCTTTGCCTCTTGCGATATGCCCTTTTCATCATTGTCGATTTCTTCGCAAAATTAGTGCACGAGAATATAGTTCTTGATTGCTATTATTTTTGGCCCTAAATGTGAATTCATTGCAACACACCTTCGTCATCGATCTTAGTTTCTTCATGCCCCATGCCCGTATATGTGTAATCATAATTAATCGATAAAATATCCCGATCAACTAATGAACCCGTGCAATTTTGTGTTTATTGAGTATTTTTTTTAATAAGATGGATGTCTTTGTATTGGAAATACTTTATCATATAAAAATGTCCACAACACACGAAAATGCTCTCTTTAATATATATAAAAATAGCTTAATACAAAAAAAAAAGAGGAGGTCACTCGTTAGACCGCATAAATGATATAGGCGGGTTTAGGTTTAGGATCTAGGACAAATATGGATTTGAGTTTAGAATCCAAGGCGGATATGAGTTTGGGTTGGCGAAAATGAACTATTTAGATATGCTTAAATCGTGTAGGCGGTCTAATACAATTTTTTGCTAAAGAAAAAAATATGCATGATTTCACAAATTTGCATCTGCATCTGCATCTGAATACAAACGCATCTATGATGCGAATATGCACGCATGTCTATTAGGAATTTAGGTTCTTTTTGGATTTTAACTGACGTTTAAGACTATTTTCACTTTCTACCTCAGGTTCTAATTATTTCCTCATTCATTTGAATCGAAAAAAATACATAAAATATTGGTACACTCTCCTTTGTTTGCGTTTCTTTTTCCAAACGGTATATAACATCAAAATGCTTTCTTATTGGATTTATTTAAAAAGCCATTACTATCACAATCTCATATAGTCGACGTTCAACAGAGAACTTTCAATTAAATTCAACAAATATATACTAGAACTCTATGAGACACTAATCCCATTCGTAAGATGGATCCTAATTCAACCTAGGTATCACTTTCAGTATAAATAATAATAATGCCTTGGTTTTCGGAGCATCACTTTCTAAAACTGAAAATATTAATTTGTACTTAATAATAAGCCATACCTCATAGGCTCATAGTATTAAAAGAAATACATTCTTTTAAATTCTAATATAAGTATACCCTCTATGATCCGTATACGAAAATCAGTTAGGTATGGGTGCCACACATGATAGAGCTATATAAAAGCACTCTGAATCATATGTTGCCATGTTTTACCACACATATTTTTGACGTTTAAATAATTAAAGATGATCAACTAATTCAAAATCTTTCCTTATCATGAGTGTGATTGATTTTCCTTAATTTGTAAATATATCAATAATTCAAACAATATAACGCAATAGAGATTCGGACCAACTAAAAAGAAAATTTTACCTTTTTTACTTTGATATGATCATGTAGTAGCTACCCACTTTGATAAATTATAAAAACTTTTTAGCGATGGAGAATGTTATATATCAAGTTCACAATCCTTCCTAACTAATTAATCACATGATAGATGTTGAGGTTCGTTTTTTATGAAAATCAATTTAGAGCTCTACGTTTGATCTTAATCGGACATTGCGACTTTCATGAATGTTTATAGTCCCCCGGAACGGACTAGCTGATATTTTATATATACGAAAAAAGTGAGTTACAAGAGATTTCAGATGATCGACGTCGAAAGAGTTACAGAAAACGAGTTGTTTGCTACAGGATGTAATGAGCTACAGGATGAAAGTAAAGGTGCAATGTGTAATGGATAACTATAGCTGACTCATCACCTATTTATACAACATGTACATGACAAGATCGAAATAAGTCGGGGGACAATCTGCAAAGCGCGGGAAATTCGTTGGAGTCGCGCTTTAGGTGCCATGCTAACTCAACAAGGGAATCATTTTGGATCGTTCTTGTACGTGCACAAGCGTGTGATCAGCATCGTGCATATTTTGTGAGAGAGCTCGATGGTTCTGGGCCGGCGAGCATTGATGACTAAGGCCTCTCGAGGGTTTGGTCCTTGCGAATATCGGGAAATCAGACTACTCAATGGTTTTCACCCTAGCCATGCTTGTGGGTCTTGGGCTCTTTTCGAGATCGATGACCATTGCTCGAGGCCTTCTCTGCCTTGGTCTGATTTCGATTGGCGGTATCGGTCACTTTGAACGGTCGACATCCCGGTTCGATGGTCCTGAGATTTTGACCCTCAACAATAGATATACATTAATTAGTACATATGTCTTTGCTATGAAAGTGCAACACTATTTTATAGTAGAGATTTCAAGTGATTATATAATGGATCTTGTCAGTAAATTGTCGGACATTCTTCTAATAAAACACTTTTAGTAAATGCTTCATTATAAACTAAAAGGGCAAGCAACATTATACGTATACTTACTAAACGCTCTTTTCATATACACATATTGAAAAAATTTAGTGTCCGAATTTACTGCTAAACTACCAATATAATAATGTTAGATAAAATGTTACCGGGGAGTGCTACTATTTAACATTCACTACTAACAACAGTGAAAAAATTTAAGTAGATTGGAAATAATTTTTTAGAAGTACTTTTACTCGTGAGTGTCTTGTGGCCAAAAACAATCTCATTATGAATAGAGAGGTCTTACACAACAAAATACAATCTAGAACAATTTCTTCCTAGTTCATCATCTTGAAGAAAATTTTCTTCACATTGAAACAAGTTATCTATAACACAACTACCAAGCTAATTAACATGACATTTGGACTAGTCACCTCTGTTGTAGGATTGCACTACTCTCGAGGTAGGATGAGATAACTGAAAGAATTTGTGCCCGAGTTTACTATTAACACAGAGATATTAGTAATACCAATCGAGCTTCCTCCTCCTTAGAATAGTTGGACACTCATGTGCATAGTGTCCCATTCTCAAGCATCCTCTACACTCGACATTGTCAATATATCTTGTTTCTGATATTGACGTGTTGCCTTTTTTCCTGGTCGACACATCACTACTCTTCTTTGAGGAACCTGAGGAGTACACTGATGGAGTTGGTGTTGATGATGTGGATGGATTCCTGTTTTAGGATTGAGGACTGGACTTCTGCATTGATCTCATCCGTTGGTTAAACTTCTTGGTTAACAATACCAAGTTGGGTTTCTCTCATCTAGCAGATCAACATCAGATTCGATTTCTTCATCAACTAACATAAGGATGTTGGGTGTGCTGGGCGTGTTTGTAGTACGAAGTGCTATCCCTTTTTCAGTATATCCCTGTTTTTGTTCTACAAGATGCATCGCAAAAGTACTCAAAATACTAACAAGCTCCTCAATTTCAAGAGAGTTTGAATCACATGTTTCTTTTATAGCGAAAATTTTAACATTAAACCTTTTCAGAGGAGATCTTAACATTTTACTTACCAACCTTGCGTTGCTGAATGGTTCACCCAAACCTTGTGCTTCATTTACCAGGACTGACATATTCTCGTAGCAGGATAGAATTGTCTCATCTTCTTACATCCTTAAAATTTGAAATCTTGTGCTGAGAAAAGAACCATGCATCATTGGTTTCTTCCTGATCATGAGTTGAAATTTCGTGAATTATTATTTTGAATCCCAATTGAGAAAAGAACTATGCAGTTCTTAAAAGTTAAACCTAAAAATTACAAAGTATAAATGAATAAAATTGAGAAGTATTAATTAATTAACAGACTCAATGATTCGAGATATTAATCGAAGGGAGCTCGATTTTTAATAATATATAGAATATCTCATTCCCTTCTTTTATAGCAAATATTGCACTTCTATAGAAAAATAGTTTCTTTTGTTTTAGGGAGACAAAATACCCTCACAATTCGCAGGAAACGAAAGTTCATCCTCGCAAATGTGTTGCTGTCAATTCTCCATTTGGACTCATCCCGACCCCACACATTAAAGATTTTCATATTTCTTGTTATTGGGATTATTTTGTTGTAATTTTTATTTTAAAAAAATAATCGAATAAGAGAAAAGTTTGTATATATACGAGAGTGAGTTCCGTGAGAACTAAACTAAACAATATGAGTGAACTAGAAACTCATGCTTTGGAGATTCCACGGTTGACAATAAAGAAATATTTCGACTGAACTTAAAAAGAACATTTCACATAACTAAAAATAAAAATCAAGCTGGATATGCCTGAACTTAAAAATCTTTACCACTTTTTAATAATTAATTCCTAATTCTGATGATTTTTTAATTCATACAAACTGATTTAATATGAAAGATAAATTTCTACCATTCAAATCGTCAAAATCATTGGTCTTCGCAAACATTATTTAAGTCCCTACAAACAAAAATATATATAAGTAATAAACTTTATAATTCTTATAGTGATTTTAGTTAATTGCAACGAAACCACATTACACAATTCCTTTATATAATTCGTTTGTTCCTGAACATGAAAAGCTCATATTCATTTGAATGCATCTATGTGAGTAGGGATGTCAATTGATCCAGTCCACCGGGTTTTGGACCAATCTTACCGTGTTGAAATTTTTTCGAATTCAACTTTTTCGGTCCTAATCGATTTTTTTTTTGTGAGACGGTTCAGGCCAACCTGTCGGTTTCGGACAAAATTGATATCCCTGTACCTGGGTATCACTTAATATTGTTTTTAGAGTTTGGTGGAGGATTTATATACTTTTGTATAAATATTTTCTCCCCTAATCCGTCGACAATGAGATTGCAAAGATGCATTATGATAATTCAATTTAATATCTCGAGTTTTGATCAATATATAGAATAGTTAGTGGATTTTGATTAGCCACTTGATATTTAATAAACTTGTTCTGAATATGCATTGATTGATTCTAGTTCGTTCAGAAACCAATAAAATGGAACGCAATGATTACTAATAAGTAGTCCTTGACGTTATTTGGAAAAAAGAAAAGAAAATTGATTAGAAAAAGTGGAACATTTTGGAGAAGAGTACAAGGGGGCTTAGATATCATAGAAAAGTGTATCTGAGTGACAAGATTTTGTTGCCATTTTCCTCCTTATGAAATGTGGCAAGTTTTTCTCAGACTCCACAAACATGCAAAAGATTGTGCTTCATTTAGCTTAGATTTCTTGAATGACTGGTGCCCAATAGCATTTTCCCATTCTATTTATAGTCCCACTTTTTTTGTGGTTGCACTGCCGATATTGCAGGCCTTACCCACACTTGAAAATACACACATTATATATATGAAGCAGAGGAGGTCACCCGTTAGAACACCTAAATCATTTAGTTGGATTTGAACTTAAAATTCAAGATGGATATGAATTTGAATTTAGAATCCAAAGGTTGGTGAAAATGAATTATTTAGATTCGATTAAATTATTTAGGCGGTCTAACGCAAGTTTTTGCCTATAAAGTATTGTGAAACTAGTGTGTTTTTTTTCCTCAAAAAAGAAAAAAGAACTAGTGTGCACATGTGCCATGCATTTTGAACTTTTAATTGATGTAATATGTAGTATGTCAATTCATTTCTTGTTGAAAAATGCATCATTTTAATTGGTTTCACACATTGTATGATGATTATATTATGCTACACGCGCAGATATATGTCAAAGTTGAGATTATCTGTTACATAATGATGTTATATTGTTTGAATAATTGAAAAATGTGTTAAATGAAAATAAGATATTTTTTTATTAAGAGTATGATTTATATTCTTAACAAGGGATCTCAACTGCAATATGGTTATAAAATATATGCGAGTGGGAATTGGAACTCGATTTAGTTAAAATATTGTGTTTATTGGAAATTGTATGCCAAATTATATTCCTAGGCAAAACTTGAGTAAATCGAATGTACGCAGAGCTTATACTAATTAATAACATGACCCGGGTTCAACAGAAAAAAAATGGCAGTTCTTGGGGCGGGTAGATCAGTAAAATATATGATTTGTAAAATAAATCAGTCTCATTTTTAATACCAACAAAACACAAACTACTAATATTACTTTTTATTGAAGAAACTTCGATAAATGGTTTGGTAAACTTTTAATTGCTATTTGGTCACGATATTTTTTTTTAAATTTTATGAATTATAAAATATATGATTTATACCATTAAAATGTAGAATTTGGAGAGTGATACTGAAAAATATTATTTCTCCCATAAGTAAATTGCATTTTCGATTTCATAGGACACGATTTTGGTCCTGTAAAATTTACTTTTCATCCTAATTCCACTAATTTGCAATTTCAGTCCCAAAATTAAAGAATCACTGAAATGAAAATTAAAATAGTATGGTATAATTTTGACATTATCTGTCTGTTGCTCTTTTTTAATTTTCTTTTTTGTCCTATTATTATTATAAAGATGAAAACTAGGGTATAGCGTTGGTGGTGGCTAGTATAGAGTGCATGGTTACTATATGTGCATATGACAGAAAGAGGAAATTGGAAAAAGCAGAATTATGAGTTTACTTAAAGCTTTTTTATAGGCTAAAAAGAAGTATGATTTGTCTTGGTCCCCTTTTAATTAGGCACTCACTGGAAGATCCTATTTAGCCTTTGTTGCTGTCTTTTCTGTAAAGAATTAAAGCACTCAAAATTATAAATTATATTCATATAAATATAAACACATGAAGTAATTCCATCAGTCTTGTTGGTGTGTCAAAGATTGAATGATAGGGAGAACAGTGAACTACATAGGAACTATCAATGGTTTTTGTCATGTATATGTGTGTAATAATTTGTTTAGAAAGTGGCAGAGGAATCATACTTTTGTTTCACAACTCACGTCTTAGTTTGCGATTGGTGGAAGATACAACCTCTCAATCCAACTCAATTGCTTTTTTTCTTTTTTTTTTTTTTTGAAGTACAATATATATGAATGGAGATTCTCTATTGTGCATTTGACACAGTTAGACACACAAAATATTTCATATGGCAACACAAAGTCAGGGCCGACTGATAAGTCGAGGGGCCTATGGCGAAAAAGAAAAACGGTGTCCTAAAATTTGCATAAATATTATGAAATGCTGAAAAATTGCAATTGTGACGGTTGTTACAGCTTTGCAATTTTATATTTCAGATAACAATACAAACATGCAATAAAAAAGATTTATTATTTAAAAAAATTATTAAGAGTTTAGATATTCATGAATAAGGTCTTCAAAATGAAGTTTTCATGATATTTCATGTTCACATAATATTCTTAGTTTGCTCGACTTTCTTTTGATATAATTGAATGAAAATATGATTTGATGATTTGAAGTTTGAAAAATTTCTTCCTACTATAATATGATTACTAATATTTTGTATGTGAAATATATAGTAAAAATACTCAAAAAGTAGTACGCAATTTCGATAAAATTAAAGAACTTTAAGAATTGATTATACCTTAGATGGTAAAAGTATATTAAATACATCTAATTAAAAAAAATCAGGGGCCTTTGGGCAGCACCCCTCCTTGCACCGTCAAGGGCCGGCTCTGCACAAAATATTACATTCGATAATACAAGTATATGCATATTATATTCATTTGTTTGTATTATCATATGCAAAATTTTGTGCTATCATACGCAACACAACGCCCTTGTACTTTACTAAATACATAAAAGATGATTCAAATCCAAGATACATAGGAAAAATAGGCTAATGGTCGAAAACCCTAGTTTTAGCTTCATCTTGCCGGTCAAACTTAAATATATTAGTAAATCGTGAAATGACTGAAAACTCTAAAAAATTCTACCACCTTTCATAATAATATCAATAATGAAATTCGGGCATCATGTTACCTTTACTTGAAACTTGTCGAGGTTTTACTTTTATTTTTATTTTTCCTTTGTCGAAAAGATTTATTACGTCCTATTTATTTTATACTAGAAGAAAGTCTTTGGCAATAAAGTAATACTTTTCAGTCGTAATAAATGATATTTGTGTCAAAAATAACACAAATCACATGCAACTATAAAAAATACACAAATATAGGATCAAATCAAATATATCCACATATTGTTGTCTGTGTACACGTATATTGAAATTGCAGTCCACTCAAAATCTTCCCCAATAACGCGGCCATCTTAGTTGTTGACTTGACTGGTTTGATAGGTAAAATGTCAGCTAAATCAATAGATATGGTTTGGAATTTTTTCAAATTAAATAGGTCAAATTAATCTTTCAAATCGAACCGGCCAAACCATATTAAAATGGTTTGGTGCGGCTAGTTTTAATAGTTTGAAACATTATTTCACAGATGCAAAGTATATTCATTTCGATGAATATTAACACAAACATCACCGACTTTAACAGCAAGAGAAATAACCATTCTAACTAATTCAAATCACTAACTTAAAAACCATACTAATTAATTAAAGTTCAATATAAGATATAGTGCATATATTAGTATTATTTTTTTTAGTTGATAGTGCACATATTAATGAAAAAGAATGTACGGTAGTAGTTTTAATAGTATTGTTAAATATGGTCAGTCCGGCCGAAATGGCCGGTTTCATGGTCCAAAATGTAGTCCAAACCAATATTATCTGGTTTGTAATTTTCCAAACCGGCCGACCACAAATTTTCTTTCAACCCAGCCAAACTGACCAAATTAATTTAGTTTGGGCGGTTTTAGCAATTTCGGCTAAATCATGAACACTCCTAATACAATCAATAATCTGAAGCTGAAGATTTGATCTAATCCTAAATTCTATTAGCTTCTAATGTTTTTGACAAGACACGCATAATTTGTATTAATCTAATTGGCCGTACAAAATTCAATTTCCCATTTTCTTAATAATTTTTTCGATCTTGAAAAAGTTTACTTTTAGTATAAGGAATAATACATTTATTCTGTATAAATGAAGAGGTTGGTAGTAGAATTAGGGAGAAGATTATGATGAGTTGGATTAGGAATTATAGTTTCCTAGACTTGTAGGAATTTTCTTTAAGAGATGTACTATGTACTATTCCTCACACTTCAACATTAAATTATAAACAAATTTACCACCACGAGGTGTAGTAGTAAGCATATTTTCCCATAATCTTAAAAGTTAAAGGTTCGAGTTTATATGGGATATCATGGTTGGATTTATTTAATATCGTACTTAAATTAAAAAAAAATTAAACAAAAGAAGGAGCTCAAGGAATCGACACCCAGATACCCAATTCTTTTCCCACTCTTAACAAACTTTGGCAAATATAATTTCTCCAAGAGATCACTAACTTTAAAATTATAAAAAAA
>AYJT01106881.1:0-12197 GCA_001278415.1 Ocimum tenuiflorum
CTTATATTAAAAAGTCCCTTGATCCAGCAATTTCACAAAAAACCCAACACAAATCATCTAAAAGAACAAAACCCGCCTCATAAAAAATGAAAAGGTGAAACCTTTCCTAGACTCCCAGAAAATCCAAATCGCAAACAGCACTTTCCACCTTTCAAGAACCGACTTTTATCAAGAAAATTTGGAGGTGAAAAGGAAAGCTCAAAAAAGATCAGCTCAACAACTCAAGAGACAACAAAATTTTCTTGTTCCCACTTCTCAACGGCAAATTTCCAATTAAAGCCCTGAAAAAAATTGAGGAAATAACTCAGTCCCAGTTGAAGATTGAAGCTGAAATTAATACTTAGAGGATTTAAAAGGAAGCTCGGTGATTGCAGATCACATGCTTGACCTTCAAAGCGGAAAAGCCTTTGCCCCTGGGCA
The DNA here is from genome assembly GCA_001278415.1 of Ocimum tenuiflorum. NCBI lineage: Eukaryota > Viridiplantae > Streptophyta > Magnoliopsida > Lamiales > Lamiaceae > Ocimum > Ocimum tenuiflorum. The sequence goes on from AYJT01106881.1 coordinate 421, forward strand.
CTGTGCAAGAAGCAAAGCTGGAATCAGATTATAATGATTATAATAATAAAAAGAACTAATAAACCCAGTTCGGGAAAAAAGTAAAAAGCGGAAATATTGCTATGACACACACCCAGAAATGCCTCTCTTCCAAAAAAATATTGAAATCTTGAAAAGAAAAGGAGAGAGAAAGATGGCTCAAAATATGCTGACCAGTTCAATGCTCAAGAAGAAAATAATGCTGGTGTTTAAAAAAAAACTAAATAACATTTTAAGATATTTTATTTATTTATTTTCGTTCGCCAGTTTACAAAGTTTCTTTATGCTATGCATATGATAGATTCCAAATTTACAGTTACCACCAATACACAGAATTTGCAGAAAGGTGAAACCAAGTATTCAAAAATTTTAATTTAGATGATAAATCATCCAAATATTTAATTACACGATAAATTATGTGAATTTTGATCAATTCTATGATGAATAGTTTTTCTTTTTTTTTTTCCTTTCTGGCGATGGAACTTCCATATCATCAATTTAGCTCACGATGGAAAGCAGAACAAAATCAAAGTTTAAAATTAAATAATTTTGTGCATAATCAGCTTTCCGTCGACGGAGTAGATGGGTGAATTAAATCCACATTATTTATAATAAAATTGAAAATTCAAATATTTTTTAATGTATAAACATTTTATCAAGTAATTGAAGATTTGACCACCTTTAAATAAGATGAATCAAACTATTGCACACAACCTTCAAATACATATCATATAAAGTTTTTCTGAAAACCATAATATTATAGATTTTGTTAACAACGACTAAGAGTTCATTTTAAAATACTAAACTGGACTTCACTTCTATTTGATCATAACAAAACAAGCACGACACTATTCTGAATTTTCATATCATGTTCATTGAAAATTCATGTGCCAATACTTAAGATTAATTAATAGATATTTATCAATATTAATAACGAAAGTACCACGTGAAGGGAAGTGGGTTGCGATATTTTTGTGTTAAAACCTATTCTACAGTTTCTCCTTTTGTTTTATTGGGAATTGGTTGGTCTGGTGTAGTTGGGAACAATTATGCCTTGTCACAACAATCAAATTCCCACTATGTTCAAATGAATTAATAAATATAATAAAAATAATAATATCATTCCACTCAATTAATCCTCAACGATCTAAAATTCTTATGAATATGCAATGTAAGCGTACAGTAAACTTGCTCCAATCTTCAAACTAAGTGCCCATCTCAATAAGGTGTCGAACATATCCTAAGCTCTCGGTTTGTCTCTTAAAAAGGTGAATACTTTAAAAAAATTATGATAAATTGTTTGTTTAATATTTTTTAAGTTAATGAGAGAGAAAAAATTTAAATTTATTTTGGGAGAATTACTTTTATAGAAAATTGAAGTATAACTTTTTAGAAAAACAAAGAGAGCCTAAAAGTTCAAGTTCAAATTTGCTACCTCCCCAAATCAATAAGTGAACCATAAAATTGTATGAAATTATTTATAAATCAGTCTCGTATGAATTCACTTTTCGGATATAATGTAATGGCATGAATTGAAAATAATTTACAGTAGTTACATAACTATGGGAGAATTAATTATCTATTACAGTCATCAACGCAATGAAAAATTAAACATTCTTGATTTAAGACGTCAAAAATAATCAAATTCTCAATCTGGGATCTCGTAATGATGTTCTAATTGAAAATTTTGGCATGTTGGGAGTTCTTGACGGGGAATTCATCAGATTTTATATTGAAAATTAAAGCATACTTCAAATCTTGGATTGAATACTTTTTCAATAATATATCATGTCTATATCTAAATTTATTTTTGCAAATAACATTTCACCTCTATTTCCACTTATATTGAGAAAAATATTTGAAAGTACTCCTAGAAAAAGTTAAATCAGCCCGTTATTTATTAATCCAAAATATAATGTGGGGATTTTAGAAAAAGATAAATGATTTATGAACTTGAACACTCTTAAAAGAGTAATAAGAAGTAAAGATAATATGAGAAATGATTTATGAAAGTGGAAATTGTGGGCATCAAATCAAAGATGATATGAGGCGCGACGCACCATTACAGTGACGTGTCGTTGTTTGCTTCAACGAACTCACCTTATAATTATATACACCAAATATTTCCTCCAAATCTAATTATCACATTTCGAACAAAAATTGATATTTCATTTCCTTTTTCTGTCCCAACTTTTAATATAAGGAAAACTTTCGAAAATTGCTTGTGTTTTATAGCACTTTCGTGTCATAATAAATCATGTACATTCTTTCGCTAAAGTATTTTTTTAATATTTTTTCTCAATGATATTTTGTTTTTTTTACAATGTACTTTGTTTTAATGGTTTATTGCATATAATATAATATGATAAAATTATTTTATATAACACAAGTTATTTCCACATATTTGTACTGAGGTCTTTTTAGATATAAACAAGACATATTATGGAAGAAGTATTGATATTGATATCTTGTTTATTATGACATTGATATTTTTGTGCTTGGTATAATATAATTAAAGAAAATAATATTTATTTATTTTTTAATTTAAATATAAAAACTCCAAACTCGGGTTGATAATAAACAAGAAAAACTTAAGCAAATAAGCACGTGATTCGACTCAGTACAATTTCACCCCTGATATCATACAAATTTTGATGTACGAGAATATGGCATCAACTATTGAGATATCTTAATACATGAAAGTTAAAGATCCAATTTTCTATATGGAACATATTTCCCTTCGTTTCTCTTCACTTGTTTAATCATTGGTTTAGTGAAGGAGATTGCGATCTACTAAGAAATATATTTATTTATTTATAAAAAGCCACAAAATTTAAGATCAAATTCAAATACAATTATTCATAATCGAGTGATATGAATCTGTCAGGAAACACAGCGATACCTTAATTATTGACAGGAGAGTTTTTAATTTTATTTTAGAGTTGGACAGGAGACTTTTTATTACACTATATTAGCATATGCGTGTATTTAGGATTAGGTTTTTATGATTGTTTGGTAATCACTTTATTAAATCAGATTGAAAATCTCTCAGTTGGATATAGAATTAGTATTTTTTTGACACGAATCATAAACTCATGACTCATGATAGAGTGGATATCAAACATAATCTAATCAATAGGTCAATAAACCACATGGAATCAAAAGAAAAAGAACAAATAATAAGGGCTATTCGTATAACCCATAGTTTCAAAATTATTAAATAATCTAATAGGACTTCATTAGAACTTAAAAAAAAGAAAATCAATTTTAGTCATTGATTTGATTATTTGAATGTCGGGGATTTTGATTAAATGTACGGTAACAATATTAGATAAAACTGACTTTAAAGAACTAAAAAAGAATAGGGAAAAATGATTTAAATATGCCCCCAATGACACAATATTCAATGCTATAGGATGCATATGGGCCAATAGAAGAATCTTTAGATGTTTAAATAAGGAAGAAATGACTTGTAATAATACTGCAGCAGCAAACGTGTAAATAAGTGATTTTAAGAAAATGCAATCATTTGAAATCCAAAAAATTTAATATTCTGCAGGAACGCCAAAAGGTCAGACCACTTCCAGTTGTTCATTTACCTAACCAACATTAGGTGGGAGATTTGAAGAAGCAACCTATATCTATATTCCTTCATTTTCGCCTCATATTTTCACAGCTCCACAAGAGGTTGAAGAATTATGATGTCATAATTGATCCATGAGAAATGGATAAGAGTTCGAAGCCCATAACAAACGGTTGAGATACTTTTTTATATAATGGTGTTGTACATTATGTTTGTACCGCGAGGATGATTGACACGTGTATCAACTTAAAGAGATCAATCATAACAAGATCTTTCTTCATTAATAGTATACTTTATACATCAAGTGCCAATTAATCCGAGCATTATAGCAAAATGTGTAAAATCATTATGGAACAAAAAATATCAACTGCCAAACAAAGTGGTCAGAAAATGGTTCGAGTTGGCCTAGAGTCGAGAATTGTGATCAAGCAGCAGATGGTGTCCACTGAGGGTGGTGCCAACAATGATTTTGAGGGATAAAAAGACGTGTATTTAGGCTATCAAGGATAAATATACCGCAAATTTAGAAGTATCTTGTACATAACTTTCCATATTTATTTCACTAGATTAGGAATGTTCCTTATTTATTGTGATATTTATCATATCTATTAAATTTAGGAGTATCAAATACGTAGACCTACTCGAGGTCGCTGAACACAATCATAATCTTGATTTCTCATCAATAAAGAGCATAAAATACATGCGGGTTGGGACGGCGTTCTTTTTCATCATATCATTGAATTCTAAAGTTCGTTTTTCGACAAATCACTCACAACGAAAAAACAATTTTTATTCCACCAAGAGGTTTTTAGCAATTACCGTACAGATGCAGAATTATATAAGATAATAACAAATTCATGAGATACGAGGTAAATCCACAGATAACCAAACGTTTCCGCATCATCAAGAACACATTTATAAGGCGAACATTGACGTGCTGATAAATTATTCTTTTTAATCCTGAGTTGAAAATTTTGCATCAGATACGGCAAATGCAAAATGCTTGTTACTAGGCAACGTGTTGCAATTATTGGGTTCCAAAGGGGAAATAATAATATTAAAAGATATCATGACCAAGTGTCGTGACAATAAAAATGATGGTAAGAAACAGAGCAATATCATCATAATATAAAATGTGATATTTCTCATTATCACTCACACAAGATAAATGATGATTGGAAGGCTTACAAGAATCGGATACACAATATGCTTACATTGATGGAAGAGACTATTGTTGACAACAACAGTATAGTCTGATCTTTCGCATGAATCTACTGCCGCATAGTCTACCTCGACTACATCTAAAATCAAATAAAAAATTGTATGAGTGACTCCTAGCAAATTGAACCCCTTTTGTTGATCCTAGATGAATGTAAAATAGACCGTATATCAACTCAGCCTTACACAATATAAGAGCAACAGGCGTCGGCTAGGTGGAATATACTCAGTCCGACCAGTTTTTACAGCTCACATCAACAGAGAAACCAGAGTTTGTCTCTTTCCCAAACATGAAATCAACGAACCTCAGAGTATACTGGTTGCAATGCTCGAAGTTGCATTTATCTTGAGAGGTTGTTCAGGAACATATGTAAGACCTTTCAAACCAAAAAGTCCAATAGTTAACTTATTGAACTAATATCTGCGATGAAAAATCAGTAAATCACACTAGAGATTTTCACCACCATAGAATCGGGAGCATCAATACTCGATATGATTAGCTCTTCTTATCACACAGTTGAAATATTGAATCAAAATTGATGAAAATTTGCATACAGGGAAGGCCATGAATTTAATGAATTACCTTCAGAAATTGGACAAGTTAAGGTAATCTTGTTGAACAGCCAGCCATTAATACAACTGATTGTGATATTGATCTGTCTATGGGCTACGAATACGTGTGTGAATATTTTTTACCTCAATATATCTAGATTGATGCAACATACCAATAAACAATTTCCACTAGAAAAACTTAGAAGGCCTACACAAGATAAAATAAGACCAAAGCCAAGACCACATCTACTGGGCCACCCCACCATAAATGACAGTGTATTCATGATTAATGATGCTTAATTGGTGCTGCAGGGAAATATATCCGTTGAATGCAGGAGCTAAATTGAAAGGAATAATGCACCATATATACATTGCAAAAGATGAAATACAGACGTATATACTCTAGTTAAAGTTAAAGCACATATGTTGGAAGTAGATCTTTTCCTCGGTAAACAACATTGTTTGGAAAGTCATTATTATCATCTGAATTGACAGAGATTTAGTGAAAATGGATGTTTGTAATTTCTATATGCAAGTAATTGATACAGTTGTAATTAGAGATTATTCAGTCATGGGAATTGCTCTTACCTTTCTCCCTAGCCTTTATTTGAAGAGAATCAAGAGTGATTATTCCATCAGTCAATGGAAGAACTTCAAGCTTGACAGTTGCTGTTGATTGAGAAGGAACACATCTGGTTCAAAAGAGAGAGAAGAGAACTCTTAAAGAAAAGTTGAAAGCAAGACGAAAAGAATGTTAAAGAGAGAGCATACCCTAGAGGAACTCTACTCTGTAACCATAAATGGCTGCAACCCATATCACTGTTTGGAACACCGTCGGCCATGGGCGAAGTTTGCTCACTAAAAGATGCTGATTGAGTATCGTCTTCCACTTTATATCCATGTTTTAGAGCCACAGATTTCTGGCCAAGAGCAACAGCTGGTTGCCTATCACTTGCTAAACCGGTGGAAGCTGAAAATGGACTCATGGGTGAATTACTCAAGGACACTACAGAAGGAGGAGAAGTAAATGAAGTTGGTGCAAGAACTGTTAATGTCAGGTCATCCATTGTCATGTTTGATGCTTGAAGAGTTAAAACCTGAAAGTTCAAACATTTAACTTTAGCAGCAGTATGAGTATCTTTTCTAAGGAAAAAAAAGAATATATATATACCTGAACTGGAAGGTGAGTTCCATCAGATCCAAGAGCTTGCTGGGACATGTCAGATGCCACAGATATCACAAGATCCCTAGAAATACGAGGCCGCCAGCTTGTGGGCTGCTTGAAAAACAATTTTGATTCTACAAAATGCAGACCAGATAGAATAATAATTCCATGAACATAAGGTTCTCTTCACTGCGTTATTGTAGAACTTATCTAGAATATAAATAGATACCGGTATAATTGCATCGACATGATACAAGAACAGCGAATTGATCGTCAGGTTGTCCACTATTTTTAAATGCAGAATCGGAGGGAAGCCAGCTTGATGTAGGAGATCCAGATGACACACGTGATACTCTTGGATTACTAACACTGTGGCCCTTCCCATGCTTCCACATTGCAGTTGCTGGTTTCAAAATAAAAGAATGTTCTTCGCCTCTCCTGCCAATCAAACACCATGTGCAACTTCTTAGATGTTTGAGGTTAAGGAAGAGCAATAAAACCAACAGAAAAAGACATGGTCCACAGTGTAAGGCATTAAACATCAGATGAAGAATTAACTCATGATCAAAACAGATCAGAAGAAGCTTCTTTATATATTTGAAGAAGTGGTTCCATTAAAAGTATGGAAACTATTACAAACCATTTCTTTATTCTATAGATTCCAAAACCAACTCTTAAAATGCAAGAGCTTAAGCGATGATTGGTCAAAGCCATTTCATCCCTATCATCTAGCAACTACTGGCAGCATATTCTAGGGTATAAATATACGGAATTATCATACCTAGCAGGTTATTTGGAAATATGAAGGATTCCCGTCAGTTTGCTTGACACTTTGACAACTAACATTCAAATATAAAATTCCAAGTCTACGAGGCAGAGTGATATTACCCTAGCACAGAATTGCTACACCTAATTTATTACTACTTGAAACCACTAATGTGATGTGCTGCATCTAATAAACCTCTGATTGAAAAATAAGTATATACAGCAGTTTTCTGACTATTTCTAACAACAATGAAGCAAGTTAAACATAGTTTCATTATAATTGGGATTTAAAATTTTCACATTCGTTCACAATACTGATACTATTGGAGGCGGTATGAAAGTGTATTGAAGCAACAACACAGCAATCGCATTCGTATCCAGGCTTCAGTCACATACTGGCAGTCTGAGCCCATACAATATCCAAATATCTTTCCACGGACTGTAAACAAGACTAGTTGTATGTGGACTAAGACATATAAAACACATAATCTCTAGGACGAAACTCTATGTATGGTCAATCAAGATTATTTTAAAACAACCTTAAGAAAAAGAGGAATTAGCTTCCCATCTAATTGTAAGCGAAACACAAAAAAATGGTAGAGAAAATGCCTTTTATGATGCAAACAAGTTCTTAAAACACCAACAACAAAAGTTTGACCATTAGCATTATATGGACGATACCTGAGTTCTAAATTTGGTAAACTGTAATCATTTCCAGATTCAAGGCAAGCAATTGGTAAAAATGATGGTGGTCCACTTTTTGATGCTTCTTCAAAAACGATTGTTATGGAATCTATAAATACCACTATATCTGGTGCATGTGCCGGAGAAACATTCTGCAAGAACACGTTCAACATTATTCCACGCATTAAAAAGCCTAAAGAAAGCATCAGAATCCATAGTCAGTGAATTACATGTTCTTTTATTGTAAATAAGATTGTGTTTCACGACACTAGCAGATTGGAAAGGAAAGTAGGGTAAATGCAGTAAATATACAATACCTTCACATGCACACAGAGAAGATCATCTGTGTTGCAATCAACAGAGAAAGAATGAATTTCTACAGGTTGGATCAACTCAATTTTTCTCCTCCACCTTCGTCCAGGTGAAAAAATTCCCTCCAAACCACATCGAACAGAAAATCTTTCTTGTTGCAGTGGTACACCACGGAAAGATAACAGTCCCTCACTTCCGTTTTTCCCACTTCCAACAAACTTCTTGAATGAAAACTGATTCCAATCTTCTAGATCAAACATAGGTTTAATTTCGGGAGTGGAGACAGCTGCGGGTGGTGTAGCTGCAGGGGTTGTAGCTGCAGGTGGGGTAGCATTTGGCGGGAGTGAGGACATAGAATAACTTCTAAAATGACCAAAAGAAAAAAGCTGAGAACTTGAAGAGGCAGATACAGCAGGTTTCCCAGACACAGATGCACTCCGAGTACTTGAACTGGAACTCAATGTAGGAGAAGGTAAAGGACAAGCCGGAGGAGTAATAGAATTATCCAGAGGAAGTAACCATTTCAATAGTTCTCCATAAGGATCTTGATTCAAGGAAGTAGGAAAGTCCAGGTTCTTAATGTTCAGATTTCTGTCTTGATGTTTCTCAAATTGTAAAATCTCCAGGGTGGGATCCCTCAGAAACTGAATACCAATATTTACTTGTAAAAGCACCTGCATCCTTCCAGAAAAAGAAAGTGAAATTCAAATCAGTAGTAACTCGTACGACTCAAGGTTGTGGCTGAGAAAGCAAAATCTGGATGGGACAAGTATTTCATGTAATAAGCTATTGCACATAAGTCCATAAATTCAAAAGTCTCCATTTCTACATGGTAAAAGCTACATTTTGCACCTGCTTAGGATATTTCCACCTCCCAACCCTGAACCCACATACAGGGCATGTTACATACAGAACATGCAAGCATACTAATGACTAATCCAGTAGTGTCTCAAAATCAAATGGCAGATATACAAATTTCAAACATAAATTAAAGGCACATGAGCATATTATACAAAGTTACAGAGCTGCTCAGAAACATTAGATGCATCTGCGAACAAGAGACATAGCATTTTCAATCAATACACTATTTCCATGCCCTGTAAGATACCACAAAATGCCTACAGCTTAAGAGTTGGCACATTGTGTATGGACCTCCCAAATCATCACACCCACCTATTACACCACAAATGGCACTAACATAATTGATTCTGATGGCCCACTCAATGGCTAAGGAACTAGGATACAACCGTCACAAAAGACATTATAGCTCACACTCCCTGTATTTGCAAATATTCCAAACCTCACATCGAGTTGCATAATAGAAATATCACGTCTCACAACTTCAACCTTTTCTATCGTAACCAACAATCCTATACACTAGGATGATTAATCAAATCCGAAAAGAAGATCTAATTGTTTTCAGTTAATAAACATGTATATAATCACAAGTAAATAGGGACTAAAATTTTTCTCAAGTTTATGTAAAACACACCACTATGTCTCCATTTGAAAGTGAGCAACATTTGGCAGAACCTCTTGCCAGACCCCCAGATGTACGTGAATCAAATTTTCCTCTGTCAATTGAAGCACTAACAGAATTCTTCTTTTTTGTGGTAGTTGCAATTTCTGAAAAATCTCTTGTCAACTGTTCTTCAGATGCAGTAAAAGATTCGGAACTGGTTTCTCCAACTGTTTTCTTAGACCAAAGTGGTTCATTTGACTCAGCAATTCGCACAAAAAAATGAGAATTTTCGAATCTTCGAAGCAATTGTTCAGTCTGTCTTTTGTGATCTTCCATCCTAAGGAGAGATTCACCTGTTGAAACATCCCTACCTGAATCAGTTTTCACCGGTTGATTATCTTGATTGTCAGAATTTGTGATAGTGGTCTCAGGAACTGGGATTGCTTCTCCTTCCATGTTTCCATTCTGTATTCTAGAGTTTTTCCCGATTCCAGTTTTATTCATGACAGCAGCAACTTTAAAAGGAGTAATTATTTCGGTATCTTGCTTATAAGCAGACAAACATGCAAGAATTCGGATCTGTTCACCTAAGATAATAACATACAAATAGTAAGAATGAAAAATCAAGGTATAGAGATATAGTAGCAAAAGGAGGAAAGGACATAAGAATTTGTCACTGAAAAATTGCACAGGCAAACAAAACCAGATACCAGGAAAAACAAAGCTGCGATCCAGGGAACAGAATGAATTTATATCTGACGCATCTGTCCAATTGTCGGGAACTTCTTCTGAGGTTAAAAGAAGCAAGAGTTAAAATAGAAAGTTTCAAATATTGATCTAAGTCAACTCTAGTAGAGCTAGTTCTGAAAAAGAACAAAGGAAAAAAAAAAAACACTCTAATGTTCTCCATGCCACCTCCATCAGCATATCAAAACCCAACACCACATCACTACACACTTGAAAAGGTTAATGCTTCGAGCAAATCATAGACTTGAAGTTATACATATGCTAAGGTAAAGGTTTCATCATCCCCTGCAGACAAGCTAAGACAACTAGATCAAGTTCACTAACAGTCCTAGGTTACTCTACGTCAGCCACATAACACCTTCACCTACATCCATCATAGATGTTTGGTCCAGCCATTACTAATATTCATGTGGTAGCCATAATTTATCTAGTGGGTGTTATTTATAAGGGAGAGAAAATAAGATAATGCGTTATTTATACTGGGAATGCAACTTGAAAACATTACAAAAATAAGGATATAGATATGTAAAGAAAGCTCAAGCTTGAACTACTGCAACTACTCAAAACCCAAGATGGAGCCCAGAGGTTTTATACATTCAAGATTGAGCCAAGGTTTACAATGCTGGCAGGAAGGAGCTCAAAAGTTTTAAGGGCCTCGAGCTCAGTTCTTTTGCAGTCCCAAGAGATCTTTGGTGAGACAGCACAGCATGATACAAGAATACTTCATAAGAACATTCTTTTTTGTATTCCTCCAAAAAAAAAAAAATTCTTTATTGTGCAACTAGGTCACGACTATGCAGTTCACCCAAGAACAATCTTACAACAATCAAATTATGCAAGTAGTAAAGAACAAGAATGTGATCATACTGCACGGAATAATTATTGACCCATCGTCTTCTGCAACATCTATATGGCTGTCAACTTGATTCGTTCCACTTGAAACAGTTTGCATGCCATTCTCATTCTCAAGTTCATCATTTCCTGAGTGGGGTGTTTCAGAAGATGTACTCTCTCGAAACGGATCTTCAGCAATCAGACCCTCCAATGTACTAGAAGTTTTAGTCTCATAATTTGCTTCTACCTGAGCCTCTTTAACAGACGGCTGACTGTTGTTGGACCTCAGCATCAAAAAATTCATCTTCCACAAAAATTATTTCTGCAACGTCAGTAAACATCAAAACTTTAGGTTCTAGCTGTTTCATAGACCCAAAAGGAAATAAAAAATACCAGAGTGTAAACACTCATCCATCCAGAACGTGTAATCCATCAAT
>AYJT01106885.1:0-12204 GCA_001278415.1 Ocimum tenuiflorum
CGACGGGTATGAGACGGCGGCGGAAATTTGGCGAGAGAGACGGAGTATCAAGAGTGGACAAGCTAGTTAGGGGCTTTTATTTGTACAAACACTGATACGAAAACGACATCGTATGTCTTTCCTTTGGGTTTTAGGGTTAGAGATGGGCCGGATAATCCCTTACTGGGTTTCTCAGGCCCAATATTTCAATAGATTCATGAAAATTAAAAAGTTTTTTAGGAAAAAAAAATGATTGTTTTCTTTCTACTCGTTAATGTAATCGAATTATTTACTGCATGCATATTAAAACTATAAAACAATCAATTATATAATTGAATAAAATCCACGTAATTTCTAATATGATTGAAAATAATAGTATACTGTTTTACATGTCAGTTGTCACCCACGTACATATAGAGATGTCAAACGGGCCAGACCAACTCGGTTGAAGCACGGCCCAGGCCTGACCCACGTAGAAGTTTGGCGGTCCGAGCTTATTTATGTTAATTGGTATGAATTGGGCTTATTTTCAAATTCAGCCTAGCCCAGGACCAAACCCTGCCTAGGCCAAGTTCATGCCCACTTCAGGCCTGTATTCGGCCCACCTCAAACTACTCTCACATTTTAATTATTTTTTTTTACTAATTTAGCAATATAAAATATTGAATTAAAGTGTAGAAATTAAATAATACATTTTTTACACAAAATAATTTGAAAAACTTGGACGTATTCTTTCAAAAAGTGTGTGAAAAATAAAAAATAAAAAATAATTTGAGGCACACCTCAGACCCGCTTTAGGCTCATATAAGACCGATCTAGACCGATTCAAGCACAACAAAGACCCATTTTTTCAGTGGTCCTGGGCCATGCTGAGCCCAAATTTCTTGAAGATGGTCCGGTCCACCTTGTTAGTGGTCCCGGGCCGTAGTGAATCTCATTCATGGTGAGCCTCCCGGGCCAGCCCACTTAACAACTATACGTACATCTGAAAGAGAGAAATAACACCTACTTTGATACTTTTTTTTTTTTCTTTTTTTAGGGGAATACCTACTCTGATAATTAAGAATTTTCCAACAATAAAATATATACATATAAGGGCGAGGGTGTGAATATCAAATGTTGGGGGACTTCCTGCAATTCCGAAAATTTGTGGAGCACCACTAATAGTGATTGACCTAAACAACCTACAATTTCAGAACTTCAACATTTTTAATTACGAGCACAAATTACCGTTTAAACCGTGCAACTAAAATTTAAGAAAAATAATATATAGAAATTAATAAATTCAAGAATATAATAGAGAACGTAGCACCATATCAACCGGAGGATCCAAATTCATATCAATTTAAATCTTATGTTGTGTTAAAAGAAAAGGTAAATCAAAGTATACATCAATCACCATGATGCAAACGATTAATCACACAAATTCAATTCGTTAGATGAACCTAAGTTTAGAAAAAAATCATTATTAGATAAGATAAAGTAAGAAATTTTGTTAGATTACCTATATAATTTATTTCCACCAACTCAAATTCATACTCGGCCATAAATCCTAAATTTGAACCATCCAGTATCCTGAACTCAAATCCGTCTAAATAATTTATACAATCTAAAGACCTCCTCAATAGATAAAAGTTACGTTATTATTTTTTTCTTCATGCATTCGCGGGAGTGGGCTGCACTACAGGCACGCTGAACGAAGACTACAGCCAACTGAAATAACTAATAAATCTGAAGGATATAGGAGAAGACCAGCAACAAGAAAATCTCTCGATTAATATTTTTTTATGTATTATCTTTCAAATTACAGATGGCTTAGGAGCTACAATAATATGCACATATGTGTATGTATATTTATATCATTGAGGTATTATAAAGAATGAGAGAAGAAAAGATTAGTGGGCAGCCATTGATTTGCGAGGGATTGAAAGAATAATGGACGGCCTTTGAATTGGGAGTAGGCATTTGACGATTATTTTAAAAACCCCCATTTCTGTTCTTTCTTATTGGCCCTCCATGTTTTTTTGTCATTAATATACTGGGCTCTTTCTTTTTCCCCCCCTCTGTCCATTTCTCCATCTTCTCCCCGAAGAAAGATTGTCCAAAGTTGAAATCTTTCTCATATTCTTGGTGGGTCTGCGTTTTTTCTTGAAGTGATGCATTTATCTGCATTTCCCTTTTAATACATTTGCATGCAGGAACATATACGCATAATTCAGATTCAATTCTTTCATAGTTTTGAGGCATTTTCGATGATTAATATATGCTGGTTGATTGTTTAGTAGCTTCGTTGTTTAATGTTTTTGTTTTCGTGAAAAGCATGCGGATTGTGGCTATTGGGTTACTGTTTTGATGCATTGTTCAATGATATATACAAACACACACGCATACATACATGTATGTAGATATATTGGTAGATGATGTGTTTTTGTGTGAAGCATTATAATTGCAGCTATTGGGTTATTGTTTTGAGGCATTGTTCAATGATATTAGATGATATGTAGAGATGGAGATGTCAATTCGGTCCAACCTATCGGGTTTCGGTTCAACTTTATCGGGTTATAGACTATTTCGGGCCAAACCTATTGGGTTGGAATTTTTTCGGGCTCAAATTTTTAGGTCCTAACCGTTTTTTTTGGGTGGTTTGGGCCAACCCATCGGTTTCGGGCAAAATTGACTTCCTTAGGTCCAACCCACCAGGTTTCGGGCCAACCCTACGGGTTGAAATTTTTTCGGGCTCGAATTTTTTTGGCCCTAATTGGGTTTCTTTTTTTTGGACGGTTCGGGCTAACCTGTCGGTTTTGGGCAAAATGGACATCCATTGGTAGGTGATGTGTTTTTGTGTGAAGCATTAGGATTGTATCAATTGAGGCATTGCCTCAATTATTTATGTTGAAAAGAAATGTTTGTATTGTTGTGAGAATCATCTGAATTCAACTCAAGACTCATTTGGATGTTGTAGGTAAACTGCATGTTCGTGATCGTTGGATCATATCAACGGAATTTTGAACAAAGAATAGCATATTCATCTCTTTAATTCTGATGTTAGTGTGATTGAACTTACGAACTGCAAACATGAGTGGCAACATTTCAGGCCCTGTTGAAAGACCATTGAGGCCAAGTAAGTTGTTCCTCTGCCCCTGTTCTTCAGTTTCTTGTTTAATATTGTATTGGAAATTACACTTCAAATGGAGGATAATTCATTTGGTTTTTTGAGTTTTAGGATTGTGTTGTGAAAGAATTGAGTACATGAAGGAATAATGGTTTTGTTTAACAATTCAGTGATATTGAAAAAATTGAAAATGTTGAGCTGATTTTCTAACTTCCTATGGAATTTTATGAAATTCATTTCATCATCAGTTAGCATCTGTTGCACATCAAGGGTGTTGCGCGTTGTTAGGTTCTCGGTGCAGAGTTTTTCCATTATCGGCAAGGACTCTTAATAATGAATCTGAAATGGTTGCTAATGAAGATGAAGTCATCTGGTTTTTGAGTTTTAGGTTTGGGTTGTGAAATAATTGGCAACATGAAGGAATGTTAATGGTTTTGGTCGATAAGATTGCAGTGATATTGAAAAATGTAAAAAATGGTGAGACCAAGCTCTAGTAACGAAAAAATTTCAGCAATAATGAGCTGATTTTCTACCATTATATAGAATCTTGAAATTCTTTTCATCATTAGTTGAATCTGTTGCCCATCAAGGGTGTTACTGTTATAGTTGTTGCAGAGTGTTTCATTGTTGGCAAAAAAAACATTTGACCAGGTCTTGAGAAAATCGACCTAGACATTGAGGATGGAAGGAAGAAGAAGCATGGTTCTTTCAAGAAGGCGGCAATCAGCGCCTCTTCCAAATTCAGACACTCTTTAACTAGAAAAGGCCAACGTGGCAGCAGAGTTATGTCTGCTGTGTTTGAGGACGAGCGCGATGCTGAGGAATTACAGGCTGTCGACGCCTTGCGCCAGGCTCTTATATTGGAGGAATTACTCCCTGCAAAACATGATGACTACCATATGCTGTTAAGGTATAACTTGATCACACTCGCTTCTACATCGCGTTGGGTTATCACAAATCTTCGGGTGTTGAAACAGGTTCTTGAAGGCGAGGAAGTTTGATATTGAGAAGACAAAGCAAATGTGGGCTGATATGATTCAATGGAGGAAAGACTTTGGTTCGGACAATATCATGGAGGTATATACTTACTCGGTCCTGTTCAAATGATATGTGGTTGTTAGGTGATAAATAAGTAGAGAGTATAACCGAGGGTCCAGATTCATCTAAAAACTTCGCATGCCAAATATGATAAAATGCAGTTAGGGTGAATTCGGGTAATATTTTTTGCCAACTGTTTTTTCTATCTGCTAAAAAATTATTTAAAAACTTTAAATGGTCATATTTCACTCAATTTAAATTATTTTTTCGCATGCTATATATCAAATTAAAGATAATTTCATGATCTTTCACATGAAACTCATATTGCATTATTGCATATGTTTACTGAAAAAAATCGGCCAAAAAATACGTATCATATGGGTAAATGAACCGAGTCTCGTAAAATGCATGTTAGAGTCTGATAAAATGAATTTTCAGTATATTTAAAATGCATAAATTTTCATCCATGATTTTTACTGAAATACCCCTAAAATGGTCAAATATAAAAACTGAAAATGCATTTTTCAAAATGCATATGTGCATTCAATCATATCCGTTGATTTTAATATTTGGATGGTCTAAATTATTACTTATTTAACCACCCCCTATATATATCATAAAGAATCTTGAGAAACTTTATCTTAGATTACTACATGATCAAATGTGTTTTTGAAGTTTTAGTCCCGTTTTTCCCCTTTGCAGGAATTTGAATTCAAGGAGAGGGATGAGGTTGTTAAATACTACCCACAAGGGCATCATGGTGTAGACAAGGAGGGAAGGCCAATATACATCGAGAAGCTCGGTCAAGTTGATTCGACCAAGCTCTTGCAAGTCACAACGTTGGATCGCTATCTCAAATACCACGTTCAGGAGTTCGAGAGGACCTTCAACGATAAGTTCCCTGCATGCTCCATCGCTGCCAAGAAGCAAATTGATCAGAGCACAACCATTTTGGATGTTCAAGGAGTGGTATGTAGGAGAAAAATCTTTCACAGTTTGATTCTTGAAATTGAACTTTATAGCTAAGTTTCTTGATATCAAATGAAACTAGATTATATTGTATGAATGGATGATTTGTTTCAGGGACTGAAAAGTTTCAACAAGGCTGCAAGGGAACTCATTCAGAGCCTTCAGAAAATTGATGGTGATAATTATCCTGAGGTAATAGCTTCTTCCCTTCTTCCTCTCTTTCGTGAAGTTGACGGTAGATTGAAATCTGATGTGTTGTCGTGTTTTTTGTAATTTCAGACTCTTTGCCGCATGTACATCATCAACGCAGGGTCCGGATTCAGGCTCTTGTGGAATACTGTCAAATCATTTCTTGATCCAAGAACCACATCCAAGATCCATGTGAGCTTCATTCCCCTCTCTTTACCACATCATACATTAATTTTTTCTCTTTTTTTTTATCTCGTGTAACAAAGTTCCAACGTTTTGCTACAACCAGGTTTTGGGCAACAAGTACCAGAGCAAGCTTCTCGAGATCATCGATGCAAGGTAAAGAAAAATCGCCTTATTTTTCATCATAATTTGGTCTTTTTTTTTTGTCAAAATATCACAGTATCGGTTGCTTGATCTTGTCTTAGTGAGCTACCGGAGTTCTTGGGAGGCACGTGCACCTGCGCTGATAAAGGCGGTTGCATGATCTCTGATAAGGGCCCTTGGAATGACCCTGACATTATGAAGGTCTATTT
Organism: Ocimum tenuiflorum; assembly: GCA_001278415.1. Lineage (NCBI taxonomy): Eukaryota > Viridiplantae > Streptophyta > Magnoliopsida > Lamiales > Lamiaceae > Ocimum > Ocimum tenuiflorum. The sequence goes on from AYJT01106885.1 coordinate 5,824, forward strand.
ATCTATTTTTGCAATACTATTCTGTTTATTTCAAATTCCTAAATGTCACAATGTGATCACTAGATGGTTCGAAACAATGAGCACAAATGGACGAACAAGATCATCCCTCCATCTGCCTGCGAAAAACCGGATTCTCCGAAAGCTGCTAGAGACGATGCTCAACGCTCACAACTCTGTTCTGTTCAAGAGGAAGTAAGTGTCAAACACCTTCATCAAAAGATATGAAGAAAAGTATTTGTTTCTTCATCTTCTTAATTAGTGCATTGTTTCGTTGCAGGTCAGTAAAACAATTGCATGTGTGAATGCTAATGACGAGCCCATGGTTGACAAGGCCGTCACAACTGCTGAGCACAAAACAGAGAAAACCGGCAAGCCTGCCCTTCCTAAAGGTACGGAAACATCACTCCTTCAGCTAAGGGGTGTTTGCGGTCCAGTTTTGCTGGTTTAGAGAGTGAAGTATCGGCCATAAAAAATTTAATTTTTTCTCTAATTAATGTTTAATATAAAATAAAGTGTGCATAATGGCAAAAATGATAGTTTTAATAGCATTATCAAATACGGGCTGATCTAGCCGAAATAGCCAGTTTCATGTTTTAAATAGTCGACCAAACCAATATTATCAAGTTTGTGATTTTCGAAACCGAGCAGCTGTGGTTTTTCTCTCAACCCAGCAAAATTAATTTGGTTTGGGCCATTTGGCTGACTTCGGTCAAACCATGAACAACCCTACATTGAGCTCAATATTCACCTTATAGTACATTAGTACTAATGCATGTAAATTTATAGACACAGATCATTTCCATGGAGCTGTTTCTAAGGTTTCAGAGGGAATCAGCAACCACCTTTTGAATGGAGTGATGACTATTGTGATGGGAGTCGTGACCATGGTTCGCATGACTCGAAACATGCCAAAGAGGCTCACAGATGCGACCCTCTACTCGTCTTCCATGCATGGCGACACTGACAGCTCGACTCAAGCAGCTAACTCGAACGAGGATTACTTCATCATGATGAAACGTGTGAACGAACTAGAGGACAGAGTGGGGGTCCTCAGCAAAAGGCCTACAACTATGCCACCTGAGAAAGAAGAGATGCTGATCAACGCCTTGAAACGCATCGATATGCTGGAGCAAGAGCTTTCAACAACCAAAAAGGTACCAAAACTGACTTAACTAACTAACTAACTAACTAATAAGCCTTGTGATTAGGGGTGTTCAGATGGGTGGATTTTCGGTTTTTGGGTTATTTGGTTTTTAAAGTGTCTAAAATTTATCCAAAAAACCAATCCATTATTAGTAAAATCCAGATAAACCAACCAGATAAGTCACAATTTATTTGGTTCGGTTTTCATTAAACCTAAAAGGCGATGCACGACAGTCTAATGTCGTAACGGGGCAACGGGCTGACTAGGCGATTAGCTAGGGATCGCGATTGGCAATGTTTTGTGGTGTGGGTGAGGCCGAGCATGAGGGATGAAGTTTGATTACTGATTTGTGATTTTATTGTGGTTTACAGTCTTAGACTTTTAGTTGGGTTCTTGACTTCTTGTCGTGTCATTTTTTTAAAAAGTTGTGTTTAGGGGTAATAGAGTAAAATTTAATCCTATATGCACGATTTGGTTGTTGGGTGGGCAATAAGATTTCCAGATCCACGAACCAAACCAATCCCCATCTAATATTCTGGGCGACTCGTTTAACCACATATTGACCTGTTAACCCGAACAAATAGACCCAAAACTATATGGTTCGGTTGGATTAAATGGGTAACCATTTAACACACACCCATATTACTTTTGTGATGTGAATGTGTGTGCTGCAGAGTTTGGAGGATGCTCTGGTTCGACAAGAGGAACTCGTGGCCTTCATGGAAAAGAAGAAGAGGAGGAGGAGATTCTTCGCTTTCTAAAAGCGCGGGAAGGGACGACACGAATTACTACAACATGTTTTGAATATAATCCATAAAAAGGGCCATTCATTCATATAAGTTTGCTTGCTGCTGTGTGTATTTCAGAACCTGTTGAAATCTTTATGTAAATAGCAAATGGTTTGCTGTTTGTGTTTGGAGAGTTTCTCATTGACGACCTCAGTATCGTGAGGCTCTTGTTTCAAAATTCCGATGAATTTCATGCATCCTACCAAGAATATATACATTGAAAGATTTCCATCTTTCTTTCAATATTTTGCTGTGTTTCTTCTTTGAATTTGTATTGTTGCACAAGTCCTCCCAATATTGCTCGGAATTGTGAGTTTAAATTGTTTAATAAGACAAAAACTTGCGTTAGATTGTTCAAATACAGATCCGCCTGTAATTCTAAACTCAAACCCGTCTAAATGATTTAGGCAATCTAATTGGATAGTTACTCGTCTCGTTCACTTCTTTAGTATTGTTGACAGAATTAAACGAGGTGAATTATAATTTGAAAGAATATAATCCGACCCCAAATCTATCTTATTATGGGAGGTTACCTACCGGTGCGGATCCCATGTGATATATGTGTTATATTTCGTGTTACACATTGATCTTTATTATATTTTACTTAATATTTCAATTATGTATGTTTTAGTTCAATTTCACGAACATTACGTGATTTTATTGCATCCAAATTATATTTCATAATATTTTTTCAAGACTAGGTCTCCTGTTAGACCGTTTAAATGATTTAGGCGGGTTTAGGTTTAGGATCCAGAGCAAATATGAGTTTCAGTTTATGATCCAAGACAAGTATGTGTTTGAGTTGATGAAAATGAACTATTTAGATCCATCTAAATCGTTTAATCGGTCTAACACAAGTTTTTGTCTTTTTTTTTTTCAATTGTTGTTAATTATTGATTATCAGAAATTGATTATTTTGCAATAATATTCTAATAATAATTATATCCTAAGATGAAATTCAATAAACTCACGTAATATTAGTAAAATTAAACTAAAACATATAAATTAAATATTAACTAAAAACATAATAAAAATATAAAAAAGAACAAATAAATCCAGCCCAAAAATCTATAATCGGATAATAATTAGTTGGCATAAATAAAGAATCTTAAGTTGAAAAAGCCACGTGTTTATTGCTCATCCCTGTATACTTCAATCATTCATATTAGCTGCTTCTACACCAATCTCACACACAAACTTGGAGAGAGAATAGAGATCTGAAATCCGAACCCTAGCTCAAGAATTTTCGAGATTCTATCGATTCAGGAGTGATTCGTTTCTGAAATCATGTCTTCGACATTCAGCGGCGATGAAACTGCTCCCTTCTTCGGATTCCTTGGCGCCGCTGCTGCCCTCGTCTTCTCCTGTAAGTTTTCCGATCGCATCTTATGTTTCCCAGTTTCCGTTATAATTTTTTTGTATTTCCGGTAAAAGGAGATTCTTTTATAATTTTTTGTGAAGATGTTTTTATTTTTAATAAACAGAGTCTCTGAAATATAGTTGTATTAAATTCACCTATCGGATGTTCTAATCCACACTATTCGTTGTAGCTGGTGGTGACTTGCAATGAGTTTGTGTAACTTTTGGCTCGTTTGATGGTGATTAATATTTCAATGATTGTTGATTCGGAATGCAGTGGAACTTGCTTTCATGATCTTATTGTCGTACATACTTTACGCTCTGATCTGGATCATATCCGATGAATTCTTCGATTTGATTTATTTTGAGTGGACTTTTGTATGGCTTGCGCCTATTCTTAATGCATCTGTGTTCGCTTTTAGCTTAATGCTGTGATTTCCTGACAATATTTCGCTTTGGTTCAACTTTGGCTGAATTTTATATCGTCTTATGAATCTGTGTTTCATGTGCATCAATTGTTTGCTGTGGAATATCGTTTTACACTGATATATTATCAGGCTATTCTTTAGATCGAGATGTAATAAGTTTTTTTTTTAGGTATGGGTGCAGCCTATGGTACAGCTAAGAGTGGTGTAGGCGTGGCATCAATGGGAGTTATGAGGCCAGAGCTGGTGATGAAATCAATCGTGCCAGTGGTCATGGCTGGTGTTTTGGGTATCTATGGTTTGATTATTGCTGTTATTATCAGCACTGGTATTAACCCCAAAGCCAAGTCCTATTATCTTTTTGATGGTTATGCCCATCTCTCTTCTGGTCTTGCTTGTGGCCTAGCTGGGCTCGCTGCTGGAATGGCTATTGGGATCGTTGGAGATGCTGGTGTCAGGTATTGCAAATTATTAATATGAAAACTTCTGGTCTGTTAGTGATTGTGAATTTTTACAACTACCTTCGCTGTTGAAGTAACATTGTCAGTTGAATTGATATAAGCGGTAGAAATAAATCATGCATAATGTTTGTCAGTGAACATTCATTTTCAGCTTCTTCTGTTACTTAATAGTCGCTCTCCTTGAATGAAATAGCTAAGATCATACCAGATTGAATCTAACAACGTGCAGAGTCAGTTCATATTTCTCGATTTCCTTGACTTATCAAGTATTCATTTTATGTCACATTATAGCAGCTCTTCTTTCAGCAAGGTCTCATTCGGCTTTGCGTGAATTTTGAGCTGTGGAACAAAGTATTAAAATGTGTCTGTTTAGTTTATTTAGCCTAAAGGAAACAGAGTTGCGCTTAGAAACAGCGTGCCATCAAACTGATTAACAATATATATTATTTCTTTGGTTTTCATATACAGACTTGGACTCTATATATTCAGTTTCTTGTCTCTCATAGTAAAATCTTATTTGCAGGGCTAATGCACAACAGCCAAAGTTGTTTGTTGGAATGATCCTTATCCTCATTTTTGCTGAAGCTTTGGCCCTCTACGGTCTTATCGTTGGAATTATTTTGTCTTCACGAGCTGGCCAATCGAGAGCCGACTAAGAAGTAAAACCATTAATTAAATTTCTCTCAAGAGTATATAGTTCTCCTGGAAGAGTCAGAGTCGGGAGAAATTGAATCGTGGCAGGTTTCTGTGGACCATTTTGTACTACCATTAATTTATCACGTTTGATCGTGCGGAGTTTTTTTGTGTTTTCGAGTCCTTGATGTTATTTTGTATGCAAATATTTGTTTCCTGCAAAATAAAAGCTTGTAGAGCTGTCTCTAATTATTGTATCTTGGAGTTATGATATGGGACAATTTAGAAGCCATGAGCATTTCATTATTTGTTTATTTAATGGATGAAACTAGGGGAATTTGGTTCCAAAAGACCCAGATAATTTTTTTTTTTGGACGATTAGGAACAATGTTTCTGTTGTGGGTTCCCAACTTTCATTGCTGATTAGGACTTATATTTTTCTTAAAATATCTGATTAGGACCTATTAGGAACAATATCAGGTATTTATTTGTTTTCTCAAGATTTTAAATTATGATTTCAGAAGTTTAGAAAATCTTTTATTGCTGAGGATTTTTAAGTACGTAATTAAAGCTTGTTCGCTTGCCAGAAAATTCACGTGATATCTTCATTAGCACAAAAACACGCAAGCTAGACATAAATTTCCAATAAATGTCGGATCGAGTTCACATGTTACATAGTTTCAAGGCGTGATATATTGCCAAAATTATGTTTTATGTTTACTTGTAATTAATGAGGAACGCCCATAATAATATCAGTCACGATCAAGCTTTGGGATGAAAGCACGAAGTTCTATATCAAGATCTCCACGGAAATGAACTATTATGTTCGAATTACTTCACACTTCAAAACCAACTATTAATAGAACTTTTCTCATTGCATTTCTCCAGATGAAGAAAAACTCAGCACCAGCTCGAACGAAAGTGCAATACATAAACGTAGTCACGTATTATGAGATATTGATATATTATGGTTGGCAATGCGAAATTTTCCAAAATAACGTGCACAAAGACGAATTCCGTTGCCGGGTTGTACCCCGGTCTGTTGGGTGAGAGCCGAGTATCCCAACCAACAAGACTAAAGCGGATTTGTTATAAGCCAATGAATTCATGATTTGAAGACTAATAAAATATAATGATTTACACACATATAGAAGAACATACAGTCCTTGATCCACATTCATAATCCAATTAATTTTACCTGCAAGGCTGCAACCTTTTTTCTTTTAGAGCTGATTAGTTTTCCACAAAGTGTTTTGCACGCTTCATAGAAATTCCCGTATAGAAATCTTCCCTGAAAACTATGGATTGGATCTTCATTATTACCCTTCTTTATAAGGGGTAGGTTGGTGGTATTGTTATAAATTGCGTTACATTGTTGAGATCAACGGTGGACCTATATTTACTTCTTTAAATGGTTATTATATAAATACGAATCTCTCTATAAATAGTACACAAACCTTACGTACAAGAACAAACTATAAACATATTTCGAGCCTTTGACAAATATGCGAACTTTTTCCTGGCTTATGCATACATGCTTGCCGAGCAGTAGTAATAGCGCGCGCACACAC
>AYJT01106895.1:0-12386 GCA_001278415.1 Ocimum tenuiflorum
TGATTCCATTCGTCACGATCCATGCGTATTCTTGACTCATTAGTCCAATCTGTTTGGCCTTGGTGAAGAGGCGAGAGGCAAGATGGCCCATCATGTGGACGATGAACACTCTTGTCTGCATGGTCATGAGCTTGTAGAGTTCTGCAACGATCTGATCATCGGTTGCTAGAGGTGGGATCACACTTCTGTAAGGAATGCGCGTGTTCAACTTCTCCAGTGCGTCGGCGAGATAAGGCATGATCCCTTCTCCGAACTCGTTATCCTCGTACACGGCGACGACTTGTCTCCAACCGAAAGCTTTGACAATGGAGGCTATGGCGTCGACTTGTGAGGAGTCGTTGAGGGTGGCGCGGATGAAGTAAGGACTTGGGATTGATGTAAGAGAAGGGCTTGTGGCTGAGAATGTGACGATGGGGACTTGAGCTTTGTCTCCGAGAGAGATGAGGAAGTTTGCTTGCATTGAAGTGGTGGGGCCTATGATGGCTTGCACTTGGACATTCTTGATTAGGTCTAGAGCTTCATTTTCAAGAATCAACAATATCGAGTTAACTTGATGAATTGAGGAGTGCATCAACAAGCAGGGCCGGCCTTCAAATTTTCGATGACATTAATTGTACCCGTAACAAGATAGTTTTGAAATGATATGAAGTATATATAATTTATATCATGCATTTGTTCTTCAAGATCATGAAATTCATTATTCATAAATATGAAAATATTATAGATGTTTAAGTAAAAACCCCGACGTAGTTGCCTGCGTGGAAAAATTATTTCTTTTAGCATGGTATTTTCAGGACATATATAGAAATATAATATACCCTTACCGACGTTTTTGGCATCGTTCAATGCCTTGAAAAAAAAAAGTTTCCTTGTTGGCAGCTACGTTGGAGCCATGGTAGCATTTAACGTGTGAATTTAAGTGACAAATATTTTTAACGTTACTCACGAAGGGTAGAATACCTTAGTGGAAGTTAACTATAGGATTATTTACCAAAACTTTCAAATTGTGGAATAAAATTCCCTAATTAGTAAAACAACATGATACAGTATAATAATTTATCCTATTTCCCCTTTATTAATACGCATAGAAATGATACCACTAAAATTTTAAGACCTATTCCGTAAACAAGGGTGGAGAGTCAAAGAACCTGCGGCGGCGGCGGGAACGACGCCATCCGAGCGGCGGTGGGTGAGAACGAGCCTGGTTGAGTAGTGATCGTGAGTTGAGTAGAAGTCGGAAAGCGCCATTGATATGCAGTTCAACGCCATCTCTCCGAAGCCATCCACGTTCAGCACGGTGCCAACTCGGACGGAGACGGTCTGCGCCGCCGCCATTTTTGAGACCAAAAGCTTCACCAACAACAACGGAAGGAAGCTCCACAAAATGGGGCGGCTTCTTTTTCCCATGTCTGTGTATCTTTTGCTAGATTTGTGGCTATCAAAATGGTGATCACAAAATATATTTATAGAGGGAATGTGTGGGATTGGGTGTTCCTTGGAAGTTGAAACTATAACTGGAGTTTACTTTTGTGAATTTTGAAGATTCAAAGGATTGTATGTTATATTATTTCTAGTTGCTAAGTTTCTTTACTCATTTCTTTATCGCTATGATTCTTTTCAAGACCAAGTACCGCTCATATAAATACGTATGTGATTTATTTAATCTAGTTGGAAGAATTCTTTTCTCTATATTTTATTACGTGCTTTGTGGAGTAAGACATGAAAAAAAAATGAAACTTAAGTTGGTATTTTCAAATGAAATACCAAGAACATACAAAAAAAAGCCCCAGCTGGTTTACACACATGAGGATCCTGTCAATTTAAAATTCTAATTGAAATGTGAATTGTTAAAACTCAAGGGAGAACAGTTCAGCGTAGACTATGAACATGTGAATTATGCAATCTAACAGTTTTTTAAAACCTCACATCTTTATTAGGTCTAATTGATTTTTATCGATGGATAATTTTATTCGTATCTATTTATCCTTTAAAAAATAATAAAATAATTGATGTCATCACATTTGTTATTAAGATTACTTTAAATTTCACACGAATGTAATTTTCTTGGTTTTGATGCAATTTGTGCAAATTAACATCAAATTAAAAAATATGAATGGAAAGCATATATTGCTCACTTTTCATGTATATATGAGCTTTGAATTAAATTTAGTTTAATTCTAATAAGCTCTAATTGAGATGGAATAAAGCCTAATTTTGTAAACCTTAGTGGAAAGTAATAGATCCTAAACAAGATTAAATAATCTTAAGAAAATTACAGAATATTTCTATTTATATTTATTTAAATAAATATCTGCATGATGTATTTTAACTGACTTTCCACACACACGTGAAAAAGACACTACACTTCTAATAAGAAATATGGTCGCCTGCAAATGCATGTTGTTTAATAAGCATGTATTCCAATAATAAATGAGAATTCAAGTCTAGGAAACGACAACACGAGTCCAAATCTTCTGTTACACAATGATGTTACACATTATATTGGATTGCTTGGATTATTGACATGTGTACTAATTAATTAAGATAAATCATGTGATTAATAAAGATTTTATCATATTTAATCTTCCTTAACTGATACACTTGTCAAAAATTCGAATAGTGTAACACGATATGTAATACAATTGTGTAACAAGAGATCCGGCATGTGAGAGCACATATTAGAAAGTAACAAAATAAATTGCGGAAATTCAGATATTTTCTTCAACCCTAAAACTCATGTCGCCTTTAACAAAACATACTAAATATAAAAATATAAAACAAAATCGAAGAACCCGACGCCATTGGAATCTTCGTGATACTTTTTGATTCCTCCCCCTTGCAATCTTTTATTTTATCAAGTTGGTTTTTTTTTTTTTATATATTTTTTTTATGGTGTCGACTATAATTGCTTCATGGAGTAAAATGAATAAAATTGAGACTCCCATGACTTGGGGTGTAATAGAACCGAGTCGAGCCGAGTAGTGACGTGAAGTTTGACTCATTTAGTTTCGAGTCGAGTTTCGAACTTTATTATCGAGTACTTGGATGTTCACGAACTTAATCGAGCCTTAACGAACTTTCTAATATAGATTTAAATTTAAATAATTATTATTTTTTTAAAAATAAATCAATTTAAGCACAAAAATTTTAAATTTGCTCAATTTATTCCTTTCTTGTAAATAACAAAGTTAATTATCGAGTACTTGGATGTTCACGAACTTAATCGAGCCTTAACGAACTTTCTAATATAGATTTAAATTTAAATAATTATTATTTTTTTAAAAATAAATCAATTTAAGCACAAAAATTTTAAATTTGCTCAATTTATTCCTTTCTTGTAAATAACAAAGTTAATTATCGAGTACTTGGATGTTCACGAACTTAATCGAGCCTTAACGAACTTTCTAATATAGATTTAAATTTAAATAATTATTATTTTTTTAAAAATAAATCAATTTAAGCACAAAAATTTTAAATTTGCTCAATTTATTCCTTTCTTGTAAATAACAAAGTTAATTAAAAGACTTATTTATACTTATACCTATCTAAGGAATAAAAAATATAAATTTTGAAGAATTAATAATTTCATATTTCATGCTATATTTGACTAACGAACTTAGGAGTCGAGTACCACAAAGTTCAAGTTTGACTCATTTAATTAAGAAGCTTTTCTAAACGAGCTCGAACGAGCTTTTATCGAGTCGAGATCCAAGTAGCTCAGCTCATTTACACCTCTATCCATGACTAATTTTCCAAATTAAACTATTCATCTTACAAATGATTGTTTCTTAAGAACTAATTAGAAAATCATGTAATATAATATTTTACAAAAGATATAAAAGCAAAAATAATATATATATATAATGACGATACCTTTTAAATGATAATATAATAACATTTGATTATTGAATTAATATAAATTAAATATATTAAATGAAATAAAGAGGCTGCCAAAATTAAATCTAGTTAAGCTCTTAAATAATGTCCAGAAATTCGATATTCTCAAACATTCATCTCACCTGTCACTGTCAGCAACCATGGAGAATTTCAAGAGAAGAATTAGAAATCATGCTGGCGTCACGTCTAGACATTCAACACCCAAAACATGAAAGCGGAATCTTAGCCGTCAAACAAAATTGTTGGTAAATGTCATTTTGCACTTTCCTTTTTGTGTTTATTGTATGTGTGTTTATTGCAACTGTATTGTTCTCGCATGAGCAATTTTTGCAACTTGTAATATTACGTTGATTGCCTGTTGCATGTTTGTTGAATTTCAAAAGGAATTCTGATCCTAATTTCTATCTTAATTACCACATGAAAATGTTAGGCTGTTATTTCTAGGACTTCACTCAGAATATACACACTAAGAGATAATTGTTACCAACGACGGTGAAAAGATAGGAAGTTCAAAAGTGGAGTTTATGATCATAGGAATGCAGGTAAATTTGGTATTGCAATATATTTTGTACCGTGACATGTTTGTGAAAATGCCTAAACGTGGTGCTCAGAATGAATGTGGCTTGTAGCAGCTAGCCTAGCTCTGTTAGTGAATTCTTGAGCCAAGTTTGATGCTTATTATAGATACAGAGAGAATATCCCGTATTGTTCATCAACTAATATCCCATAGTAATACAAAGAGATCCTATCTATTCTAGTTCTAGGTAGTAAATCATATAATAAGGTCTATATAAAACAATACACTAATTATGTATATTCTATACCATAAGTAATCTTCAAAGATGCTAGTTGCTGGTTTTGGTTGTGATGAACTAGTTAGATTTCATGTTCTGTCCTGTTGGACTCTTCTCCTTCCTGCTCGACTCGAAACTGGGCCTCGTGCTCTTCAGAACTGGGGGAAACTGGACTTGGAGTTGGTGGGCCATTGTTGTCTGGTGAGTTCTGCGACAAGGTTGATGGGCTTGCATGGAATTGGAAGTTCTGGTTGGACGATTCGTTTACTCCTCTCGAACAATCACATCCACAGCTGTTATTATTCTCTCTTAGTCCAGTGTTCTTGAAAGTATGACAACTGAGGTCTCTGTTGTTGAACCTTCGAAATAACTCTAGTGCTTTGCTTCCTAGTGTTGCCTCAGCATCAGGTTGATGTACATCATGCCAATTTTCATATAGAAACCGGATCGTGTAGATGATCAAGGCTAAAACTCCGGCAGTTCCTACAATTGTGAAGAGCCCCCAGAAGCTCTCTAGCCCAAGACTGATTGAATGGGACAAGTCACTAGAGTCTTGACATTTAGCATCTCCAAGCCATGCCTTTTCAATCTTCATCATCTTGTCACCCTGGGTAACATTTAGTATTGCTCTTGAAATGTCAGGTACTAATGGAGATCCTATAGGAAAGACCTGCACATATATATCAACAAGTATGTGTAATGCATGTATTATATGAATGTACCTTGAAAGACAAGGAATAAGTTAAAGGAGGATCACTTACAAAGCCAAAACCATCAGTTTTATACGTAGGGCCGATCGTGTTGTATTTTGAACAATACTTGGCAAGGAAAAGCTTCATATATGGGATCTCATCAAAAGCAGCAGCAATAGTACCATTTGTGAAGAGTTCATTCAATTCCTCAAGGGAGTTATATGGGAGAAGTCTGGATGCACTGATGTTCTTGCCTTTCAGAAGTTCAAGAACAAATGAGCCATTCTGGTAGCCCACATTTTCTTTGTTTCTAATAAGCTCATTAACATCTGTAATGGTGGGTCGCAGCTGCTGCACTGTCAACATAGAAGTAAGACTAGCTGTGTAGCTTTGCGTTAGTATGAGAACCACCAAGAACCATATAATCAGCAGAAACCTAGACAAGTTGCTTATCACCCGCTCCTCTACAAATGGAATTGAAACAAAACAGGTCAAGTTAGTGCAAGATACTTGCTTGTAGGTTAAGTTAGATATTAAGCGTCTCAATGAATCAATAAATGCAGTAAGATAAAAAGTAGCTAGATTCTTACTGTGAGCAAAGACCATCGTTGAAAAGGCAAACCAGAATATCATGCCTACTTGATGCCAAGCAGGGCCCCTGAAATCTTCATTAATTCGATGTTCAAGAATCCAAACAAGGAAGCCCATGAAAACGAACGAGCAAAAGCTTGTCAACCATAGTTCCCAGGTCAGTGGCTTTAAAAATACCCATGCTTTTTTACTCTTGTCGTCTTTGATTGCTACAACCATTGAAACGCCAGACTCTGTGTAAGGCAGTGTGAAATCGACATACAGTGATCTATTCGCTACAATACTTATATCTCCAACTGCAGCATCAAAGGCCTGTCCAAAAATAGGAAAATTTCATGTGTCTACAGTAACATGCTAAATGTGTGATGTGTTGTTTTTAAGTTGAAAAAAAGGGAGGAAAAGAACAACAGGGCAAAACCTATCTGTAAAAATGGAGAACTATACTTACTCCTTGGTGTACTTGATACACCAAATCATCATAACTTCCTGCCTTCTTGTGATCCGATGTAGCGAAAGGAATGTATTCATACTGTAGACCATATGGTAGTGCTTCAATCACCATATCAAAAACACTCCTGCTGTATCCTTTCACTTCTGTAGCATTATTGGAGTTCCAAGTGACCTGCATGAACTCATAGAAACCGTTTTTTACTGGTACTCCTATTCTTAATTTCTTCCCACTGGTCGGAATGACCCAACCCTTTGGTGGAGATTTTTTATTGCCTGGCCATATAATGGATCCAATGTTTGACTTGGAAGTGGAATAATTATTTGTGGCAGCTTTCTTGAAGTTCAATTCTCTGACAATTCCATCCTCCTTTGTCCAATATCCCACAACTCGGGCTCCTGAACCGATCACATTTACTATCTGGTAAGGAGGTGATTCGAGTTGGCCATCAACTAGGTTAAAATCTCCAGCAACACCTACGAATGTGGTACTGGATAATGCCTTTATGAGTTCAGGGCCCATGCTTGCGACTCCAAAGGTTTCGAGGTCTGTTGATGGTCCAGAAATATTTGACTTCAGAAATGCATCATTTCTTACTTTTGCCTTTTCTACTGCCAAGGCTAATGCAACTGCAGAGTCATAGGCCCAGAGTCCAAAAATATTCAAACCCTCACGACGAACTGTTCTGTTCTGCTGAATCTCTTTTTTGTATCGGCTCTTAAAGCTATCCAACTCTGGTGTTTTTGGAGTATGAGGTAATACACCTATAACACCTTGCATAGCTTCAATAACTGAAGGATCAACTGAATTTAACTCATATGTCATGCCATTAGTTATGATCCAAACATACTCATCACTCATCATTCCCAGTAGTTTAGCCTTGGTGAATAGGCGAGAACCGAGATCCTTCGGCAAGTGGACAATGAAAACTCTGGTCTGCTTCGTCATCAGCTTGTAAAGCTCTAAAGCAAGTTGATCTTCTGTTACTAATGATGGGATTGCACTCTTGTAAGGTATGCGAACATATGCCTGTTCCAAGGTATCAGCTAAAGATGGCATAATCCCTTCTCCAAACTCATTATCCACATATATAGGCACAACTTCTCTCCATCCAAAGGCTTGGACTATTGAACCTATGGCCTGTATTTGGTAAGAGTCGCTTAAGGCAGCCCGAACAAAATATCGACTTTGGATGGACAAGAGAGATGGGCTTGTAGCAGAAAATGTTATAATTGGTACATGGGCTTTATTCCCGAGATGTATCATAAAATTTGCCTGAGTCGAAGAAAAGTGGCCTATGATGGCTTGCACTTCAACATTCTTCAGTAGATGTAAAGCTGCATTTCATTATTGTATTGCAAGAAAATTTTTGTCAATTAACAAAATTCCAGATTATATCAGGCAGAACTGTATGAAATGCATATTCCTGTTGTGTTACAGTAAACATCATCCAGTTGTAGTATCCTTTTTGTCAATGCACTTTTTAGGATCTAATCAAAAGGTAAACCCAGTCGTTAATGATGACATTTTAGTCTTGATACTTCATCAAATTCCTAGTTCAATGATCATTAGTCTGTAATGCTGAAATTTCCACCATGCAAGAATGCGTATAAATTGTTAAACATGTAGATCCAGTATGTTTAATAAACAGGCAAAAGGCTACTGCTGCTGGGTAGAGTGGCATTCTGGACCATGCATTTTTTGGGGAAGAAAGAAAAAGACAAAAGGTTGAAGCTGCAAGACTATCAATGATCAACATCACCAATCCTTCACGTAACTTCTAATACATGAAAATTTCAATCAGAGTGATGGAATCTGATGAAACAGGATGCGGTGAGAAACGTTCTTCCCATGTTCAGTATAAATCTCATCTCAGGCATTTACTAAGTTATAATTCATAATATTGTATGTTCAGTTAGTACCTGCTGCAGCTGCCCCAACAACATCTCCCTTTGAATCCTTGCTGTCAAGAACCAGCCTAGTCTGGTAATTGGCATGTCGGTCGTAGAAATCCGAGAGCGCCATTTTGATGCAGTTCAACCCCATCTCTCCGACATAATCTTCCATGTCCACCACCACTCCAACTTTTACAGAGAAAGGCGTTGCCTGCGCCATGGCGCCATCGATGAAGAAAGCATTCAACAAGAGAAGGAATATGAGGACAGAGAACTTGGCGATGATGGGAGGCTGAGAAATCATTACGAGCATATTTTCAGCTGCTGATGAATGTTAACCACTATATCCAGTTTATATTCTAGTGAATCTACATTTGAAAATTCCCAGTTTCTTGATTGGACTCGTTTGAAGATGTTAGATATTTTGTTTGTACGTGTTATTCACTCAATTTCTTAAATATTAGCCAGATGCTTGGAAACGACTTGGCTATGCGTATTATTTATTACATGGAGAAAAAGTTTGCATATACCGACAGAAAAGGGATTTATGAATGCCAACGTCAAACTACCTGTCACCGTTTACCTTGACTATATCAAATTATGCTTCTAGTCTTCACGATAAATGGATATAGCAAATAGTTACCATAAAAAGAGAGTAATAAATTATGAGAGAGTGGGAAAAAAATGAAGAAAGAAAATTTTTTATGGAAGGAAGAAGAGCCGTGAGTGATTTTTCGCTCCCCTAGCTAGTCCACACCCCATGTGAGAGGGGTGGGCAGTACTCACGTACCCGGCATAAAAATTCTCAAATATTGCATGTAATATAGACAAAAATTTGTGTTAGACTGCCTAAATCATTTAGGCGGATCCAAATAGTTCATTTCCATCAACTCAAACCCATACTCGTCTTAGATAAAAAACTCAGACTCATACTCACCCTGAATCCTAAACTCAAACCCGCTTAAACGATTCAGGTGGTCTAACGAGAGACCTCCTCTAATATATAATGTTTGAAATTGGTATATGCAAATATCTATTTTCTTTTAATGGTAAGATATTTGGGTGGATTTAGATTTTGAGTTAGTTTATATATATCCACACAATTATTGTGAAATGCTAAGTGGATTGAATATGGCTACTGCCAGATGAATTTGATCCATCAAACCTTTAAACACAAGTTTTTAATGTTGGATGAATAGATCAATCCGATGAAATATCACTTTAGGTGGATTGATTTTGATTTGAGTGTTTGAGGTTCTTTGATTTGTAAGTGAGAATCTTGAAAATCAATTGATAGTGTTTGTAGTATTATAAAAGTTGACTTTGAAATATTAATGTGACGTGGGAATTATATGTATGTGCTAAATAATACAAATTATTGAGAGGTTTCGCATGAAAGTGACCCGAAGACCAAAGTTAATATTTATTCTTGTAAATCAAATCACAAGTTTGAAACGATGTCCAGTATGGTAATTCTATTATATATGATCGACAATTATTCTAGTTTGTCAAAATGCTTAACACAAGTTGTCGATTCATTTTGATTTTGAATATGCTCTTGTTGTGTCCAAATAATTAACATCAATATTTTGATTCTTAATCGATGGAATATTACATACTCCTCTTTAGAAACGCAACATCCTCATTATGCTCACTCTGTACAGCCAGGAGCTCTGCTCAATTGGCTTGATACCGTTTTATGACATCTCAAATTCAGTCGGTCCAGTTTGTGTAGGATCGCCCATGTAGGATAAGAGGTCACCCGAGGTCGACTCTTGATACCATTTGTAACATTCTGAATGCAGAGGATGAAAGTGTGTTGCAATTACTTGACATGTCATTGATTTGTTAAAATGATAAACTCAAGCTATTAGACAAGTCCATTATTCACAATTTTATAATCATGCACAATCTAATTCTCAATAATATGGGATATTACATAAAATTTTGTTGCACCCCAAACCCATGGGATGTGGCCCAAAGCAATACTACCACATGTTGCTATGCCAAAATGGTTAAATCCTCGCGCGTATGTATATATATGATTGCATTCATATAATAACTACTCTCTAAAAGAAAACTAAAAACTAATGGTGGTCACATATCTCAAACAAAGAACGCACCGGATCCCGCCACATGTACATATTAAATTTGCAATTAAAGGGTGGTTGGGTTATATAAGTAATTTTCGTCACGTATGCCTACTTCATTACAACAACATATCTACTTCAATGTATTACTCTATGCATACTTCATTATTCGTATATGAACTTGTTCATTAATCATGTTTTTAATGTTAATTATGGATAAGATTCATTTTTTCTCTCTCATCTCTCCTATAAAATTGCTTAAAACTTTAAATGATAACTTAAATTAAATTATTTTTATGCATATCATACACCAAATTAAAGTTAATTCCACGAGCTTTCAAAATAAATTCATATTTAATATGTTTGCTAAAAAAAATCGAATGAACTAAAATACAATTTTCGTGTACAAAATATATTTTATATACCCGTATGCTACATTATATACCATGCATACTATATTATATATCTATGTATACTACAATACAAGAATGACGAAAAATTACATACTACATTATGTATCTGGAGATTTTTCGATTTTTATTACATAAGTTACTTAATTATTTACGTATTTATATTTCATTACATTATCGTACATACTATATTGTATTATGACAAAATCATCAATTTTTGTTTTTCGTGTATTTTTCTTCACGTGAACATATGCAATTAAAATTTCGTTTGAAAGATCATAAAATTATCTTTAATTTGATATATGACATGTGTAAAAATAATTTAAATTGGTCGAATTATGTATATTTAAAGTTTTGGGGAATTTTAGAGGAAAGAGAAAAATAGATGAGAGAAAAAGAACATGTAGTTGTGTGAGATTTCTATTTCTAAAATTACCATTTAATGTAGTAGTTGCAAGCCTACAATGTAGTGGAAATTTATGAATTTCCAAATCATTATGATCGTAGATCTCAAGATTGAATAGATAGGATTAAATATTAGTTCACTCCTAAAATAGGATTTGCATCCTAATGCAACCCTATGTGTGTGTGTGTGTGTGTGTGTGTGTATATATATATATATATAAATATATAGGGACGTGATTAGGTAAGAACTCCCTATAGTGAGTGAAATGTGAACTGAATAACATCCGTTGATTTTAAAGATGAACGATAGAGATTAAAAGGATGTGATTCTTATTTTCGTGGCCATATTCGAAACAATTTTGAGCATATATAGGGTATTAAAGTCATTTTGTATAATTGAGGAATGAGAAGTTAAGAGAATTTATAGGAACGCGACTTTTGATTCACCCATAATCTTCTAAATCAACGACAAATCTTCTACATATCTTCTTTTTCAGTCTCTGCCATTTTTTAACCCATTTTCATTCAATTTTTTGAGAATTTCTGCACATATTGAGAATTTTAAAGACATTTCTACAGTTTTACGGGTACTGTAGACATGTTATTAAGTTTGATGCACATATTTAGATTGTTATTAGGCAAATCCACATTGCTTGATGTGTTTATGAATTTTTAAATTATGTTTTGTGTTCAGTGTTGTTGTTGGACATTTTAACGTTACCCAATGTCATAAAATAAATCAAAACAAAAAATGTCTTTCAATCTGAAAATTATGCATATCGTGAAAGGGAAAATGTCCAAACATCTCATCAACTCATTTATCAAAGAATATACCTCATAATAAATCAAAGCGTAAAATTATAATCTTGTTAATGAATAATTTGTTCTTCGATTCGACGACATGAAAAATATTCATTGAAATGTAATATGCTTCTACAAATGATATATTTTTTATGTTATGGAGGATGTTTACGATAATCGTGGACGATAACCACTCACACTTCTCTGCACAAATTACTTTCATACCCTTCACAAATTAAAATCAACAATTCTTTTTTTAAGCAAAATAAAAGTGGGCATTAGATGGAGTTATTTGGACGGTTGAGATTTAATTCATAGTTCACTCACCAGGATGAATTCGCGTTTGAACACAAACATATATAT
>AYJT01106996.1:0-10413 GCA_001278415.1 Ocimum tenuiflorum
TCGACGCCGAGAGTTCGGCCGATGAGAGGCGTGATCTGTTTAATTACGTGACTAACCACACCATATTTCGGAGATTCGAGAATGTTCGGATGATTACCAAGGCTAATTTGGTGACTTACCGTGGGCCGACGATGGTGGCGAATACTTTGCACGCGGCGGCGATTTTGTTGAGGGAAGGCGGAGAATGGGATTGGTTCATCAATCTCAGCGCGTCGGATTATCCACTAGTTACTCAAGATGGTGATGATTTGTGTTTATTAAGGTTTTATAGTATGATAAAGTTGTGTTTCAAGTGAAGATGCTATATTTAGGTGTCATTTTGATTCTATTTGTTTGTTTCGAGTTTAATGGTTTGTGGGTTGTTGACGATGATTATTAGATCTGCTGCACACGTTTTCCTTCTTGCCCCGGGATCTTAATTTCATTGATCATACAAGTGATATTGGCTGGAAAGAGTGAGTGACACGATTGAATTTTGTTTAGTCATAGTGTTTATAGTTTTGAGATATCATTGAAAAATTATGTGGCATGGTGTTGCATTTAGGTTCCAGAGGGCGAAGCCGATTATCGTTGATCCTGGTTTGTATATGACTAAGAAAACAGATGTTTTTTGGATCACACAACGAAGAAGTGTGCCGACTGCTTTTAAGCTCTTTACAGGTGTGTATCAGCTTTAGCTATCTGTTGAATCTTGGTTTTGATCACGGTTCGATTTTGTTTCTTGCTTGTCTTGTTCCTTTTTGTTGGTTATGTTGTCAGGAAAGGATTTTAGAATCTTTTGAGAATGCTTCAGTATTTTGTCTTGCTATGTGCCTTGACTAATTTGGAAACCTAAACATAGAGGATTGGTATCTTTCTGTATTAGGATTGTGAATATTTATGATTTAACTGTTCATATTTTGTGGTTATGTGTGTGTGCTATCCATGTCTTGGTTTTCTTACAGTAGTTAGGTGCTAATTCTTCCCAAAACTGGTTTTCTTGATTTCCCAGTTAAACATCATTTATATTTTCTCCAATACATTGTGGAATACTATTTGATAATGAAAAATTAAATTGAGTTGTAATGTAATGAATCTTGTCTAATAAAGTAGGCAAATCTATGAGTTCATAATTGTTTGTGTTACCTGTTAGAGATATGAATTCACAGTGACAATTATCTAGAATAAGTTCATCAAGGGTCCTATTTTTCCTTGCAAGCTTGACTTGAATTGCCCTCCTCTTCCATATAGTTGCCTGCGTAACTTGAAGCCGCAGACATCCCCGTTTAAAATGGAGAGGCTCAGGTTTAAGATCCACGGCTCCCCTTCCCCAACTAAAAGAAAAAATTGTAGGTCCCCGTTAGACCGCCTAAATAATTTAGACGGGTCAATTTATTCATTTGACCCAATCCCACCCTATTCGTTTGGATTTGGTTCATGAGAGTGAGTTATTTAGACTCATCTAAATCATTTAGGCGGTCTAACACTTAGCTTACTTGAGTTTTATATGCTCATATGTCTAAATGTTGAAAACTTGGTTGAAATCCTACAGGGCCATTATATATTTCCACACAGTATTCATTTGAAAGAGTTGATGTTATGTTTTCTGCAGTTCTTAGTCAATACAATCCTCTATCCGATGTAGACCTTGTCTGAATCTTGACATGTACTATAATATGAAGTTTTCATCTTGAAGAGTTGTTTCTCCAAAACTTATCAAGATTCTTTCATAGACTGAAGAAAACTTACCCCGACAGGTTCTGCTTGGATGGCACTCTCTCGGTCCTTCGTTGATTACTGCGTATGGGGATGGGATAACCTACCCCGAACAGTTCTCATGTACTACGCCAACTTCATATCCTCTCCAGAAGGTTACTTCCACACCGTCATATGCAATGCGCCAGAATTCAGCAACACCACAGTCAACAGTGACCTCCACTTCATATCATGGGACAACCCTCCTAAGCAGCACCCCCACTACCTCACCGTCAAAGACATGCAAAGGATGGTGGATAGTAACGCCCCATTCGCCAGAAAGTTCCATCGCGACGACCCAGTTCTGGATAAAATTGACGAGGAACTTCTCTTTCGGGGCAAAGGCATGCTTGTTCCTGGTGGATGGTGCGTGGGCAGCGGTGAGAATGGGACAGACCCTTGTTCTGTTGTCGGTAATGTAACGGTTCTCAGACCTACCGGTGGTGAGAAAAGACTGGAAAAACTCGCGAGCTTTCTCTTGTTGGATAACAACTTTCGACCAAGGCAGTGCAAATAGCAGCAAATC
Source organism: Ocimum tenuiflorum (assembly GCA_001278415.1). Lineage (NCBI taxonomy): Eukaryota > Viridiplantae > Streptophyta > Magnoliopsida > Lamiales > Lamiaceae > Ocimum > Ocimum tenuiflorum. Next base: position 2,261 of record AYJT01106996.1, read on the forward strand.
TTGTAAACTTGGCCAATTTGTTTGTGGTATCATTTCTATGGCAGGAAAAGTAGAGAGCTCGACTCATTCACTGGGAAAGAAAGTACAGAAAAGAATGCCTTAACAGCAACAGAACTGTCAATCCTGATCTTGACTTGTAAATTGACGGTGCGAAGGGTTGTTAGGGCCATTCCAGTGAGGTTGATTTTGCAAGAAGTGGTTTTTCTTGTCCTGCTTCTTGATATCATTTTACTTCTAATTTGATAGTTTTAAGGTATACCAGAGCAAACTAGGGATTCGGGATTTTGAGTTCCTCACTTTGCTCGTATATTATCTGTACGCGTCACGTGTATACCTTTTGATAACATTCTCAATTATGTAAACAAAATCTTCCACTTCGTGCAGTTTTTATGAAGTTATGAGCCATGTTGGTTGCAAATGCTGATTTGCTTATATTTTGGGGTTAGATCAACGCATTTTAATTTGGGGTTAGATCATATTTATGAGCCGTGTATTAGTTATTGTTTTGGCCTAGGGTAAGGCATTATGCTATGTTCGAGCATCATCCTGTCTCGTTAGGTCAAATCTAACTCAAATTGTATATGCGGGAATCGTTCCATCTTTATCATGCCTTATTTTTATGATATACTACGTAGGATTACGTGCGTCAACGCACGTACTATCTTTGTTGTTTTAAAATAATAAAGTTAAAAATATAATTTTATACCTTTTTAATTATTAATTTGTATAAAAACTATATAAGTGTGGAGATATAATCGAATCAGAATTCATCCATACATAGAAAATATTTATGGAATTGAGTTAACGTGGTTCTGTTATTTTTTAATATGTTAAGGAGGAAGATGACGTGCATTAGCGGTGCATACGATACTATATGTGTTTGAAGAAAATAGATGGATGGTAACGAAGAAGATGATGCATATTAGACTGTAAAATCATTCAAGCATTAGTTGTAGTAGTGATAACTACAATATGCTTGTTGTTATTATGAGATGCATTGTATTCCTTAATCGTTTAACTGCTCTGCACAATAGTGATTGACTATTGTATACTTACATGCTTGATTACTGCAAACTTATACCAATAAGAACGATCAATACATGAGAATAATCAATATATGAGAAATAAGATGAATCTCTACCCTTCATTCATACAAAATCAAGAGTTCATATTCAATTTCTAGATGAAAAACTGTTCATTTAATATTGAGGATATTAAATTAAAAAGACATCTCTCACAAAAGTTAGACATGTAAACTTCCATATTTATCTAACCCTGGAAATTTTGTGCCATACTCATATGGTATTTTTCTTATTTTTTAATTGTTTAATTTTGTATTTATGGTTGCCACACAAACGATTTCTCATGCAAATTTTCACTATTTATATCTTTCTTTTTTTCTATTTTGTTTTGCAAATCTAGTCTTAAATTCCTGCATATTAATTTTTAAGTGATTATTTCCAAATGAAAATGAATGTGTCCATAATTTTATTATTTTGCAAATTTTAATCTATTTGTATTATTTGTCATTTTATATTTTTATAAATTTGACCAAAAAAAAATACATCATTTGACAAATAAATAAGCATACACTTACTATTGTAAGACAAAATGCACAAACTAACAATCAAATAAGCATAAATTAGCAATTAGTTAAACACAAATTAGCGATGCCGAAACATTATTTTGATAAAGAAAAATGACTAAGAATACACACAAATAAATATGAAAATACATAAGAGTAAGCATGAAAATTGATAGAAAAAGCATAATGCAAATAGTAAAAAACATGAGTCTGAGGAGGCACAGTTGATACAAAATACTATATAAAGTAAAATTAAAAAAACAAATAAGTTAAAATCAAACAAAATACATAAAAATTATAAAATTATAATAGGTAAAAGCATAAACTAATAAATTATTAAGCGTACATATAAAATTTGTAATTTTAATTTATCAAGGAACACACAAGCATGAAAAATTTGTTCTCAACTTAAACATAACGGATTCATGCTTCATTGTTTGTTAATTTATGCTTGTTACTCATTAACTTATATTTTGAGAAAAGTATGCAAGTTGATAGATAAATACAAATATGTAATATTTCTAATTATTATGTCTTTGTTATATGAAAAATAAAAAAATTAAAATTTTAATAGTCTTACAACATAATTACGAAAAAAATAAATAGTAAGCAAAAAAATTAAGTAAATCAGTTTGTCGATGATAAAAAAAAATAAGATAAATAAAAACATAAGAAAAAGAAATTCAAAAAGGTCGATGGTTAACAAAGAGCTTCCATAAATTCAAGGACTTTGCTAAACAGTTATTAGTTTAAATTCCTAAACTAACTCTATCAAAAGTAAATGTAATAAATAAAATCAAACAATAATTATTTTATTGCATAATAGATATTATTGATAATTACAAATTTAATATGCAATATCAAATAAATAAAAGTATATTAAATAATATTATACATGAATAATTACATTATTGTCCCACAAATAATTACTTGAATAGGCGATAATAATTAATAGGGAACAAATAGATAAAGGCTAAATAATCAAATTTTGTCTTGACTGTATATTTGAACTATAAAGTCTAATTCAATGTATTTATAAATAACTAAATTATATTTTTTCGGTACAAAAATAAGTAAATTATATTAATCCACTAAATCTAACCCATGTTAATTTATTTGTAAAAGATGTCATAAAACTATATTAAATCTTTACAAACAACTTGTATTTTGTGCAATAGCGTGGCACAATTCTAAAATTTGCGCTATCTTAACACTAAAAATGCGGATTAGATTTGGTGAATTTAATAAAATTTAATGATGTTTAAAAGAAAATTATTTTGAGTCAAATTTGGCATACAATAAATATAAAGGAATTTATCATATCAAATTATATCTTTCTTGAACGAAATACCATGCGAAAGTTATCAATTTGATTCCTCAAGTATACATAGTATTCTCTATTCTAACGTTTCCGACAATCAAAACCTCCACATTAAAATCAGTTCAAACCAAATAGAAACCTACTAAAATAGATACAAAAATCATTAAAAATATGGTATCAAGAAAACACCAAAGTTCTGGCAAAAACAAAGGCAGAAGGGAGAGTTTACCTTAATGAGAATATACATCGTCTTCAAATCTCAAAGAAATAAGTTAAGAAGGTGGAGGGGCTTAAGTCGAAGAGAAATGAGGACTGACAAACTAATGCCGGCCTCATCTCTCCTGCGACATAAGTCCCTTTTCACTTTCTTCCACAGAATCGAAATTTTGAAACTCGTCTATGCTTTCTAAGAATGTATGAGTGGGGGGACTTAAATCGAAGGTTTGAAAACATCGTTATGATCTTGCTATCGACTTCATCTCTCCCGCGACTGAACTTCTTTTTCACTTTCAGTTTTGCCGTTGGTTCTGTTGCTGTAGGGGGCGTGTGTTTTCTAGGAAGATTTTGTTTGTACGAGGTGGTATTAGAGGGAGGTGCCAGCTTCAAATTCAAACAATACAGCTGGTTGTGAACTGCCTCCCTTAATTATAACCGCCTAATCCTTGTTAATCCTCACTGTTTTGAAGTCAGCCCAGAATCAGCAGTTCTCGTTGTATTTATTATTTCATCGGTGGGTCACTATTGATGTTAACTATGAACCCTCAAAAATAACTAATACATCATCATTTTATGCATTACTTAAAAAAAAGTGGTCCATACATATAAACATCTATAAAAAACATACGATAATAATATAAAAACAAACTAATCAAGGACCACATCATAGTATATTAGTCAATTTAGCGAAGAGGATATTTCAGTTTTTGTGGCATGGGAACTGCCCTCATGGGATGGTTAATGTGATTAAGGAAATCAATGATTTAGCTCATAATTTAATGCTAGATAGATGTGATAATATTGTTTACTTTAATATAGGATGTACAAAATTTGTTGTAACGTTTGAAGTAATGGAATTCCTTCTATCGCTCCTTCACATAGATTTCGTATTGCATGTTGACCTTTTTTGCTTCAAATTCCTACCTTAGTAGTTACTCAAGTCATTTAATAATTTATATAATATCTAGTTCTCACAAATTCAAGGATTCATATGAGGGCAAAGCTATCTAATATTAATGTGAATCTGATATGTAAAGCCTACATCCAAAATCACAACTAAAGAGGGGTTTTACCTAGCAAGTTAGATAAATTTTTCCACATAGGATTCCTGTAAGTAGGAAGTTAAAAGAGGCGGAATTCAAAGCATAAACCTCTCATATTAAAGTCTTTACAAATAAATACCCACAAGGGCTTCTCCTATTTCCATATTAGCTTTAAATATCCTTAATAAATACTAGTTGTGACCCATTCCTATTTATATACCTGTCGTTTTTGGACTTTTGATCTGATTCATAGCTCGTATGTTTCGAGTGAATCCTTCTCTTTCGAGGTTTTCCCTCCTTATATCCTAAAGTTTTGCTTTATTTAAATAAAATCTAATTGTTCCCATCAATCCACAAAAGGATACCTGCGACTTAATTAACCCTCTCAAGTCCGGTGTATACTGTATAATCGCAGCCAAATTGTTTCAAATGGCTCGAAGCAATTTTCCCATATTCATTAGAATTGGCTCCTAATGGTAATTGAGGCATTTAAAATTTATTATAACATTATATTTAAGCGATGTAGGGATTAATCCAAGCACTGTTGCTTATCGTCAATTCCGTCCAACGTCCAAATACTTTAAATTTACCAAAATTGTTCGGGAACTCTAATTACTAATCATAAGTCTCTAAACAGATTAAAATACGAAAAAATATTATCACGTACTAATTTTTATACGAAGCCTCAAAATTTTTTAAAAAAGCAAAAAGATTTAAAATTATGAATTGAAATATAAAATATTTACATTATGAATTGAAATATTTACAAATCGCAAAATATAAATTATGAAACTGTAACCACTGAGAATATAAAACTGTAACCACTGAAAAGACAAACAAAAATTTAAATTATGAATTGAAATATTTACAAATCGCAAATAAAATTCAAAATTGTCATTGAAAATGCATATCAACTATAGGGAATTAACAATGTAATAACTAGAAGGAAATATAGATAGATGTTTTGATTTTCAAAATTTGAAAACCACTTGATCATAATTACATCAAATTTGTAGTGTCCAAGATACATTTACAGATAAATCAGAAAACCTCTGCTCAGAAAAATGACATCTTCTCATAGATTTAAGAAAAATCTCTGAAGTCTGACATGTGAATTTATAATCATAAATCATCATGGCAGAAGGTCGAAAACTCAAAACAAACATTATCTCAATTGATGGAAATTAACAGCTCTCATAGAAAAAAAAATTCCACTCATGTAAATTATCGGCATAGCGTATATAGCCTACATTATGAGGCTGGTAATCACCGAGCTAAAGCAAATCTATATTTTGCTTAAAAATTCTGTTGTAAAATAATAAGAATTTGATCAATGAAAATTTACGGAGATCAGAGGTTTGGAAAGGTTGTATCTGTCACTGTATATTCAGAAACACGGACCAATTGAGTAATCATCATATCTCCATAAACTTTTTTAAAAAAAAAAAAAAGAGAAAAATGAAGATAAAAGCAACATTAAGGAGAAGAAATCATCAGAGACTTAAATACGTAGGAATCATGAATTTGATCATATTGTTGCAGTTATTTTTCTCATCACATGATTCTATTCATAAAAACGAACCAAAAGAGACCAAAAAATGAGTAAATTCATATAAACAAACCACAGAAAGAGAGAGGAACAAGAGGAAATGCAAAACAAAGAGAAGGCTAACAAAACCTAAGATCTCATCGGAAGCTGTGAGAACGCACTGAGGACGAGCTGAGAACTCGTCCGTATATATATAACAACCAGGGGATGAGAAAGTGATACAAAAACCCTAGATTGAGCGGCGGAGCGCCGCCATTGAATACGGATGAGCCAAGAGTTGTATATGTGGAGAATATTTATAAAATAGGGATTCTCTTTGTTGGGCTGAGCCCAGTAGAATATTTATTCATCACTGCACAATTTCTCATAATCCCCGATCGCCTGTTATTTTTTGGCGTTGTTAAAATTCACATGTTTTTTACTTTAACTGTCGAGAATCACTATGGTATAAGTTTGATAACAGAAAAAATGACTATGTACTTCGGAATACAACTCATCAAGTTAAAAGAATTTGATTGATTACCTCAAAAAAAAAAGTTTTGTTGAATCTCAAATATTGGGGAATCATTCCCAAAAATCCATTCTCAAATCATACACCAAATATTACATTTTGAGTTTTATTTCATTCCCTCATTTCAAACCCTCCAACCATATGCCATCTCATTGATTTTTTTTAAACTCAAGCGTGCGATTCAGTAGTACATATTGATCAACACTTAAGTAAGACAAATGTTCGAATCCTGCCACCTTTGAGGTACTGCTTTGGCAATGGATACTCTTGATATGACACCGAAAAGTTTATTCTTTTGGTATAACTAACAAAATGAAGTAAAAGTTATCATATTTATTTCAAATTAAAAATGTAAAATTAAAAGATATGAGATCGAATAGAGATGTGTATATTTGATTAACAATCCTCCACAAAACCATTTCCATTCATCAAACCGTTGAGAAAATAATATATTTGATTTAGTTAATTAATCCGTGCGGACCAGAGTTAAGTAACGAGGTACTTCAGCTAAAAAGAAACGATGCTTCTTTTTTATCAGACGAGCCACTTGCGGGCTGAAAAGGTCTTTAGACCATCTCTAGCAGCTCCGGTAGAATAGCGGTAGATGCTTCTTTCCCAGCGGCTCATGCTCTAGTAGTCCGCCGCCGTCGCTACCGCTACCGCCACATTCTGTGTTTTGCTATAGTGGCACGGGAAATATGGCGTCGTACTATTAACGCGAAGCCACCACTATCATGTTTAAAGGAAATATGACGTTGAGATCCAGATCCACTACCACTAGCATCACTTAAATTCATAGAAAATGAAGCTAATTGATTAGGTGATAAGGAGATTCTTAAATTGGAGTTTCTGCTTGACCTGATTGATGCAAGAGAAGTACCGGTCGTGGATGTTGAAATGGCGAGTGAAGACATATATTAATTTAAACTTTTATAAATTAAACTTTTTAGACATATATATCTTCGCTCTACAATACTCATAGTGGTACTGTTAACGTCATATTCTATTATAGAAGGAAATGTAGAATTGACGGCTGGAGATGAAAAGTGAAAAACTGTAAATTTGACTGTATAATAAAATAGAGTTAATTGTATTGTAGAGTTTGATGTTTGAGATAGTCTTAGGCTTCATTGTATGGGTTCGTTTACAGAATTGGGTCAAAACGAAATTTGGCTCTATAGCCATATGGGTAGATACTATGTAGGGACTGAGTTATATTCTCAATTATAAATGATATAATCTTGTTTCATTTTAGTATTGTAAACTTAGTTTTAGTTCTTATTTAAAAATTTACAAAATTGGCTTAAAAATTAATGGATCACTAACACAAATCATGTATTCAAATGCTCATTTTATTTTATATATGGTTTATATTGTTGCAAATTAAATATATAATTGGAATGAAAATGCCAAAACATTTTTAGACTAAAAATGCTAAATATTTTGATGATAAATTTGTTTGTGGAATAAAAAAAAGTATGATATTAAAGTAAATTTAGTAATACCAAATTAAAATAGAAATATGTTATGAAAGATGCAAATTGCTCTTATCAAATCATTTAATCCGAATTTTATACGTAAATTATGTGTACAATCTATTTACTAATTAACTTGGAATTAAATTAATCTTTGATGCACTCTATTTATTCCAATAAAATAGTTTTTCTTCAAACATGAGAAATTCTACAAATGCCACTAAAATCATAATTACTCAGTTAGATCTCTCAATATTTATATTCCATTATTTATCAACCACATCCAACAACACCGCCTCCTCTAATTCGCCGCAACGCCGTCGCCAACTCCCCCCGGACAGAAAGTAACGACATAATCATCCGATGGGCAGTTCACCAACGGCGGTGGCGCGTCGAACGGGTAGCTAAAATACGACGGGCACACGCGCTTGAACAGCTTCGAATACTCATTGG
>AYJT01107006.1:0-11086 GCA_001278415.1 Ocimum tenuiflorum
TGCTGATAGATCTCTTCTTGTGGATCTTATGTATTGGGTTTCCAAAAACCCTCCACCAGCTCACCTCTTTTTGATTTCTGGGGACAGAGATTTTGCTGGCATTTTACATCGTCTGAGGATGAGCAATTACAACATCTTACTTGCCAGTCCTGATAGCGCCCCAAATGTGCTATGCAGTGCTGCAACTATTATGTGGCATTGGAGTTCTTTGCTCAAGGGAGAGAACCTAAATGGGAAGCTTTTCAACCAGCCCCCAGATGGCCCTTACAATTCTTGGTACGGTTATTACAAGGCTCCTGTTGAGGATCCATTTGCAGTTGCGGAACAGTCCTCATGCCCGAGTGCCGATGAATCATCTCTACTGGCACCGGAGTCTAAGCTCCGACCAATTCCAAAAGCAGTGAAGAGGCATATTTCTCAGATTTTAAGATCATATCCCGAAGGACTATCTGTCGTTCAACTTCGTGATGAATTATTTAAGAGCATTGATCTGGACAAAGATCTTTATGGATACAAAAAGTTCACACGTTTTCTTTTAGCCGTGCCTCACTTAAAGCTTCAGGGAAATGGTGGGAATTTACTGGTGCGATGTGTAAGCACGAAATCTCCTGATGAATTAGTTCCTGCTACATATGAGGAGCCAGGGACAGACAACGGTCAATCTATCAAGAAAAGCTCCAGTGAAAATGTAACAGAGAAGTCAACAGTTGCTCCAGTTCTGGATCTTAAGGTGAAAGCAGAATTATCAAATTTGCAAGAAGCCCCAAAGGAAGAAAAATCAATGGAAGCTCATGCAGCATATGTGCAGGATCTGAGAAAAGAAGAAAATCGAAAAATTCCCCTTCCTATGGCAAATGTACAAGAGATAGAAGAGAAAGAGGGGAAGTTAAAATTGATGAACCAAACAAAGAAAGATGAGGTGGCTCCGCCAGTTGTTGACAAGAATGAGAACAAAATGCTTGTTTCTGATGGTCATAGCACTGCTTTTGCATTTGGAGCCTTCAGAAAGATTTGGATGAAGTTGTTTGGAAGTAGAGATTCTAAACTCAATGTAGCATCAACAAGTGGAGAAGATTCTGTGACACAGAATACTCTTACATCATGTCAATCTTCTGAACCTGTACATGCAGCCCTGTTTTCTCCTTCTAGTCATGAAGCTCTCATTGATGGAAAACCTGCTCAGAGTGGTGATCCTGCCTCTGACATATCCAGTCAAGTTTCCAGCTTTTCAAATCGGAGCTCAAGCTGGTTTAAATTTTGGAGATACCCAAAACTTGAGGACAAAGTAGGAAAAAATGGAGAAACAGTGGATTCTCTTAATGCATCTACCGAGCAGGTTGATGAAAATAAAGTGGAAAAAAGTTGCAAAGCAGCTCATGTTGAAGTGAAGCCCAATCAGCTTGAGATTTTTGCAAAAGAGTCCTTTTGGAAGGAAATTGAGTCATTCATTGATACATATCAAGGTTCAGCCTTATTTTCCAGGTCGAAGACCAGGTATGATTTCCCGAACTTACCTCATGGATTAGCTACATCTATCGTTGAAATCTTTTTACTTAACTTTTCTCTTTACATCATGCAACAAATTGTTTTATGTTTATAGAGGTGCATTAAATTGCTTTATGTTTTGTACCAACTCACATCAAGTTTTTCTTACGCAATTCTTCGTTGATTCAGAGAGCATGTGGCTCAAAATTTACAAAAACTAGGACCTCCAGTTCTGAGATCTCTTTCTGAAAGTGATCTTCTGCACCTGGTTGACTTGTTGATCTCCGACAAGAAATGGGTGGAGTTACGTGATTTCCAGAGGCATCCTTTCAGGCTTACTCGCCCAGAAGGAAAATGTCCAGAAAACAGCTCGAATGGATTGAGTCGTATCTTCTCAGCAGTAAAAAGTCCAGAAAACAACCAAAATCATCCTCAGACTGGAGTCCTTCACAGAGGCCCGTCAAGTAAGCCCAGGGGTGAGCTATTGACCGACTGCGAGAAGCTCGTTAATCATATAGTGAAGGAATATCCAGAAGGATTTAACATTGGGGGCTTTAGGAAACTATTCTCAGAGAAATACGGTTATGCTCTTGATCTTAAGAAGCTTGGCCATGATAAATTGGTGAATTTTTTAAAGACGGTGCCTGGGGCGATGGTGGAGTCCAATTTAATTTTACCAGCCGGTGCTATCAAGAAGCTTGACCTACAAAATTCAGGCCATCCTATTCAAGAAAGTGAGGTTGACCCTGTGGTCGATTTGCAAGGCGATTCCTCGATCACTGTAAAAGAAGATGACGAAAGCGACTCTTGGGATGAACTAGGCCCCGTTGAAACTTCAGGCTCTGAAAAGGATGAAATTGATACAACTACAACGTGGAAAAAACAAAAGGCAACTGAGCAGCAGAGGCTTCCTTATTATGAACCTTTAAGAGAGGATGACTTGTCTGATTCAGAAGAAGAGACTACTAGTTCAGAAAGTGAATGCAAGCCCAAATTAACAGACGAAAGTGCTCTCCTCGACATCCTCGATTCATGGCACAGTCAGAAGGAAGGTACGAGCGTGGAGTCTGGTCCAGAGCTTTCTTCAACTCCTACCTCCAGAACCAAAACCGAATCAGAGGTTGTTAAAAACACCCGTAAACAGAAAGCTAGTAAGAGTTATTCCTTTGTGAAAGACCAACCAGTTGGGCGTAAAGACAAACTAATTGATGGTATATTAGGTAACTTGAAGAAATCTAGTGGCAGCTCAGCTGATTCCCAGATATTGAGCTGAACAAGCATTCAGACAATGCATGCGTCTGTTGGAGAAATGCCTGTAATAAGCAGCAGCAGCAGGTGTAGTACAACATTTTTTGCATCATTTTACTAGTTAGTATTCACTATCCAGACAGGCAGCATTTTTCTTCTACGTGGATGCCTGATAATCTGGTATGTCTGTTGTTGCCCTTGGAAACTGCTTTCCATTTTCTTTCTCTTTTTGCCAAGGTCAATACTCTGGGTTTGTTGGAATGATTTGCTGTTGCTTTGCCACTTTCCAGCAGCATTTCATCATATATTTACTTCGAGATTGTAGTTGAGCCGATACAAGTTAAAGTGGCAATAAATTAGAGGTGTTGATAATAATTAAATGAGTCTGTTTTCTTCGGTTTAATCTCATTAATTTTGCTAATTATCACCATGGAATATATTGCAATTTGCAAGTATCGTTCAAATACTTGTTTAAAAAAAATACCATTATGCATAGAAAAATCAAGAATTTCAAATATATTTTTTCTGTAAAATGCCCCCCCCCAAGAATATGCTCCACGTCGGCCGAATCAGTACTCCACGGGGAAGACAAACCGGTAAATACCGAAAATTCGATGCCCATTTTGGTCAAACTAAAAGGATAATCGAAAAATAAAATATTTGTATTTCTTTTGTTTTTTCCATCTCTACTCCGATTCGGAGAAATTCCAAGATCTGATTCCCCAATTCAATCGTCGAATACGATGTCGTTTCGATTCCGCGCACTCCCCAACATTCCACAGATCCGCTGATGCAAATCTCCCATTAATTTCTCGTGAGCTTTTCGATTCATTTTTGGGGAATTGTAAGAGAGGAATTCTATGGATTCAGAAGAATTTCGGGCGATTCTGTCGAGATCGGGAGTTGGAATTTGGGAGATGATTGAAACGGCCATCGGAGTTGCCAGCTCAGACTACGGAGAGGAGTTTCGCCGCCGGAGAGATGGGATCGTCGAATCACTCTACGCACCTGCGGGGCAGCTGTGCCAGAACTGCGGCGGCGGCAGTAGCGACGCAGACGTCGATCGGGATCACCGGCCTTACAATCGTAGTAATAATATCGATTACAGCAGCGATGATGTTGATCATAAGAATAATAATAACTATGAATGCAATGAGAAAAACAAAGTCGATGATGATAGAAGTAATAAGAATTTGAACTTGGATTTTGGTAAGGCTGCGTTGACTCCAGAGTCTAACCATCGGAATCATAGCGATGGAGACGACGATGATGTCGACACGTACGGCGGATTGTTTGATGATGAACAGACCAAAATCCTCAGCATTAAAGAGCAGCTCGAGGATCCGCACCAGGTTTTTTGTTGTTTATTTGTTTCGCGTGATTTTAGCTTGGTTCTCGGATTAAATATATAAGCTTTTTGAATCATCTTGTTTTGTGTAGAGTGAAGATGGCGTAGTGGAGCTGCTGCAGAATCTTTCGGATATGGATATCACGTTCCAAGCTCTCAAGGTGAAATTAGTGTTTATCTGGCTCGAGCAAAAGAATAATGGCAAATCTTCCAATTTAGAAGTATTCAAGAATGATAATTCGTGCTTGATTGATTTATGTTTAAAAAAGTAGAGTATGTGGTGTAGGAAACTGATATAGGAAGGCATGTGAATCGATTAAGGAAGCATCCGTCCAATGAAGTTCGTAGATTGGTGAAGCTGCTAGTCAGGTTTTCACTTTCCCTTTAAGAACAACCAATCTCATCTTTTGGGATTGAATTCTTTGTGGCAATTGACTTCAATTTGTGTGTATTATTTTGGAAATGTTGGTTCAATTTGCATTGCAGAAAATGGAAGGAAACTGTGGACGAATGGGTTAAGGTGAACCAACCACAAGGAACTGCAAACCTCATTGGTAAGTTTATTTGTCCTCTGACATTTAGAAACCTCTTTCTATGCTGTATGTATATAGTAATTTTAGATAAGCTAGCTAGAAGTGGTTCCTGTGAATGAATAATATGCAAGTAAAGAAGAGATTCATTTGTTGATATATTGGTGGTGATGGTGGTGGCAGCTGATGTGGACTCACCTCAGCAGAACATGCCAAAAAATCAGCAAAATGTCCATCACCAGGTGAATTGAAAGTTGTTCCAGTCTGTTAAATTTTTGAAGAAATATAAATAGAAGAGGGAACCGAACAATAAAATAAGACAAAAAAGGGAAAGGGAAAGGCTAGCGCTTTTTGAAATGTTGTTGTTGGACTTCTGAAGCTTTGTTTTTTTTTTTTGCAGGTTCCAGATTTCGGGTACTCCCCAAATCCCTGGAGTGAGTCAAATACTTTGAAAGTACGGCCAGTCATCTATTGCTGCATTACACTAATCGCATTGAATTTTTGTTTTTGTTAGATGGCGGTTCTTCTGCAGAGAGGAGTTATGCAGAACATGAGTCGAAGCCTAAACCTGCTCCGTCTTCAGCTCGTAGAGAAACTCCATCCAGGCCACCACAATCAGTTCCTAAATCCGCTTCTGCTCCTCCTTCCAATGTAATGTCTCCTAAACTTGAAAATTTTACTACATTATATGCATATGTTGTTCTTCTGCTGAACCATCTTTGGTGTTTTTGATCTTATTATGAGAGTTACATCTGTTTGTGTTTGGATTTAATTTCTGATCCCTTAGTTTTTGTTCATTATTACAACCCGTTATACTCGTCGAATACTAGTAAGATACTGAATAGTTTTTATCATCGATTCAAATACACTTTTAGATCAAAGATTTTGGTCAATATGACTAGGTTTAACTCTTAAGTAATGTAACGTGATTTTTCAGAGAGCACAGAGAGAATCTGTTGTAGATGATGAGAGGCTGAACTCAGCAAGAAGGCGGCTTCAAGAGAACTACCAAGAAGCTCAGAATGGTCTGGTTTCATTACTTGGAAGCTTTAGTAGCAGCAGCAGTAGTAGTAAAACTAGTATCTGGCTTTTATACTTATCGGCTTTTGTTTCTGTGTGAAGCCAAAAAGCAAAGGACAATCCAAGTGATGGATATTCATGAAATTCCTAAACCAAAGAATGCCTTCTTTTCCAAGAACAAGGGCGGCTTTCAGGGGAGGCACAATCGATGATTTCTTTGTTCCTGTTGTTGTTCTTCTTCTTTTCCCCGCTGTACCATAAAAATGGGATGCAATTATCAAGGGGGGCTCTAAGAAAGCAGTTGGCTTGCCCTGTGTTCCATTCTGTGTTAAGCTCTAATACGAACACGTGATTTAGCTTGTTATACTTGGCCATCTGGATCTCTTTGGCTTTCTGAGGCTAACTAACTAGCTCAGAAAGAAATTGTGTGTGTGAATTAGCAGATTTGACAGTGAGCCATTAAGAGAGGAGTTGTCTGATTCAGAAGAAGATAATGGATTCTTGCAGAACCCAGACTTGAAAAGAAAGAGCAAAGATGAAATGAATTCATTCATGGGATGTTGAGCTAGATTGACCATTTTAATTGTAACTTCATGGGAATTATGCCAAAGTCTTCAACTTTTGGATGAACCTGTACCTCTAGATGAAGTTGTTATTATTGGGTAATTATGAATAATTTGATTCAAATATGTTGATGGAATTTATATTTGTAATTTTGCAATTGTGGTTTTGTGGTTGGATCATTGATATGATAAAAGCACAGTAGTAGTCATTTTGTTACATGCGGCCCTTGTCTGAATTGCCTAAGAAAGTGGGAAATATTGCTTGCCACATTCGAAAATGGTAGCTTACTAAATTAATTTATCTAAAGAAAAGACTTTCGAACCCCTCTTTATCATCCCTCAACTGAAAAAATGAATTTCGTGAAAGACAATTATCATTCCCAATTTATCAAAGTTCATTAAACCATAATCTCCAAGATTAAAAATAAATTAATAAACAAAACTATTGAACTCGATTAAAATTAAATTTATTGCGGTGTAGTGACGTAGATAATGAGTAATATATAATTGGTGTATAGTTTTCTTAATTGGTGCCAATTACTCCTAAATATACCTGCATACACGATTCCAAAAGTACACAACACGCACTCCCACTATAAGAAAAATAATCATTGTTTTGGGGCCACTTAGCACATCTCACAAGTTACCACCGACTCCATTGAAAATTGAAAAAAAAACAAAAAAAACAATGAGACGATAATTAATCTCTTGAAAGGTAAAAGTTTAGTAAATTATGTGACCTTTCTAATTATGTTCCACTTGCCACACTTGGTTGTGCGAGGAATATTTATTTTATTCACTTTTCAGACAATCGAACAAGAAATATTCTGTTAAATGCTATTATTGTATTCCTATTTATTGTTATAGATTGATTTATATTTGTACATATATTATTTAATTATCAATCAAATATCTCCCAAAATATAAGCGTGGAAATAAAATGTGTCATCATAAGTACAATAAAGTAAAAGTAAAGATCAAAGTGCAAAATCCCAATATATAGGATCTCATCTCGTAACGCGGTTTCATATAAAAATCTCTCTGACTTTATCAGTTGCATGTATATGTCATATAATATATGCATCCAAAAGCATTTTTGTGTGTTCTCTGTCTGTCTATGATATAATAATATTCTGAATTGACTTGAAAATTAATATTAAAACAAGGCTGAAGAGAAAGTACCCAAAAAATACAGCTCAAAACCAACATCCACACAGTTAGCTGGAGTGCAGAAACAGATGGCAAGCAAGCATCAACTTTGCCTCTATATTATCGCTCCACATATACATACAAGTTTGTATGTATGTATTACTGTACCAACTGTGGTGGGGACGACTCAAAGCTTGCAGCCACCATGGCGTTTGGGGCCCAACACTTCGACATTAATAGAGTGGGAGAGGATTTGGTTGTTTGGTACATGAATTATTATTATTATAAATAATGGAAAGTCCACCCAAATCTCTCTCTCTTTCTCTAGTCTACACACATTTAATCACTCTCGCTCTCCATCTCTATCAATCAACACTCTAAAAAGTGTATTGGTCCTGTCCAGCTATATTACAGTGCAGCTTTTGCTTCTAAAGAAAAAAGACTTTCATTTTATTTTTCACATTCTGCATTTCTCAAGGAACACGACGCAAACCTTTTGGCTTTCTTGACTTTCCAGAATTTTGCGTGTTTAGCTTCTAAGTTTGTTTTTTTTTGTTCATTTTTTCTTTCTTTTCCTTTTCTTCCCAAATGAGGTTTTACTTCTTTTGTGTGTGTGGTGATGTGTAATGGGGTTTTAGATTCAGGTGCAAGACTCAATTTTTTTTTTTTGGCTCAAAACCCATCTTCTTTCTCCAGCCATTGCTCGCTAAACTTGAATCTTGAGGTGGATTGGGTGCATCCGATTGAGATTTTGGGCCCCCGAAGGCAAGAATTTTTAGGTGCATTTGGGCATTCAGAGCTAAATCTTGGAAGGGTTTTAGGTGTGATTTCAAGATTTTGCATTTGTGGAATTTGTTGACCATTTGAAGAAATCCCAGCTGTTTCTCTACCCATACGGGATTAAATTCTGAGGTGGGATTCGAAAAGTTGGGATTTTTGGCAGATTTTTGTTCGCAAGAATGGCGATGATGAATACAGGTGGGAGGCTTGTTGCTGGCTCTCACAATAGAAATGAGTTTGTGCTGATTAATGCTGATGAAATTGGAAAAGTGAGTTTTTGGATAAACCCTCATTTTCGTTTTAATTTTCATCTTTATAGATGTTCATTTCCCTTTTCTCTGCATGATTTCTTCGTAAGCGTTAGTTACAGTGGAATTATTTTGTGGTGTAGTTGATTATCTGAATTGTTTGGATTGCTGATTAGGATGAAAGATTGGTTGGAGATTTATCTTTTTATTGCTTCATATATCTCATCCTGTGGCTATGGTGAAATTCATGACTTTAAAGTTGCAGTAGTTTGATTTTAGGCAAGGTTGCAGAAAAATGCCAGCCCGAATGTTACAACCATGATTTAGAAAGCATTTTCTCCCATTCTTTCTTTCGTTATATGAGGAAGCAGAGAAATGCTGATTAGCCTAGATGAGAAAACAGAAAAAAAAGAAAAAGGAAGTTGCCATGAATTTAAACTGATGAATGTTGGATTAGCACTTCCCAGACAGTAAAGGCCATATATTTTGCTAGTTGCCAGGCAGGGAATATTATTCTGAAGGGATTCCTGTCGAGTTTTTGTTGTATAAAGTGGTGAAGAGAACTCAGTTCTGTTTTTTCTTAAGATTGTCTGATGGAATTAAAATCCTGATTATTGTAATTTTATAGATTAAAGCTGTTCATGAGCTAAGTGGGCAAAAATGCCAAATTTGCGGGGATGAAGTGGAGATAATAAACGAGGAGCCCTTCGTTGCCTGCAATGAATGCGCTTTCCCTGTCTGTACGACTTGCTATGAGTATGAGAGAAAGGAGGGAACTCAGGCCTGTCCTCAATGCAAAACTAGATACAAGCGCATCAAAGGTAACTCATCAACGTTCCTTTTCTCGCAAATGGTTTGCTAGCTTAAGCCTTGCTCTGTTGTGTTAATATCTGATTGACAAATGCATTTGTACCGTAGGTTTCCCCAGAGTTGAGGGTGATGAGGATGAAGATGGCATTGATGATTTGGAAAATGAGTTTGATTATGTAAAGAGTGAAGCTTCGGGTTTTAACCAAAATGCTGGTGCACAAGCATCTGGCTATGGCGGTTTAGCTGGATCGGCCACAACCTCGGGACAGGGTCTCGACATCCCTCTTTTGACATATGGTGAAGAGGTAATGAATGATTTAGACCTCGGGTCTCTCACGCGGCTGTCTGTCTGTTTGTCTATTGCTTCATATCGGCCTAATCTCTTCTGATTATGTCTAGGACATTGATCTTGAGCACAATCAGAATGCTATCATTGTTCCCCCATTTTCCAGTAATGTGAATGGAATTCATCCGTCTCCTTCTGGTACCACAGCGCCTTGTAAGATATTCTTTTGATCAGATTTCTGCATTAGAAGTCTTTTTAGTTTGTGCCGATATATTCATTTGTTGTTGCTTCTGATTTATCAGTGCATCCCCGGCCTATGGTTCCAGAGAAAGATCTTGCAGTATATGGCTATGGAAGTGTAGCATGGAAGGATCGCATGGAGGATTGGAAGAGAAGGCAAAATGAAAAACTTCAAGTGGTCAAGCATCAAGGTGTTGGCGACTTTGATGAAGATTTGCCTACGTGAGTAATAGCCTAAATACCATGCAAATGGCTCATCTCTTCTTTGCTTTCTAGATACTGTGCAAGATATGCTTTTTTCATAATAATTTGAAGTTTTGTATCTTTGAACGCTATGTAGGATGGATGAAGGGAGGCAGCCGCTTTCAAGGAAACTACCCATTGCTTCAAGCAAGATCAACCCATACAGAATGATAATTCTCCTACGTCTTGTGGTTCTTGGCTTATTTTTTCACTATAGAATTCTCCATCCAGTTCCCGATGCTTATGGCTTGTGGATGACATCAGTTATCTGTGAGATATGGTTTGGTATGTCATGGTTACTTGATCAGTTTCCCAAGTGGTATCCAATTGAGCGAGAAACTTACCTCGATCGGCTCTCTCTTAGGTATGTGCATTTTCTTGTGCAGTTAAAAGTTCATTCGATGCTTCCAAGTTGTTCAGATGTTAGGTGATATCTGAAATTAAGCACACATTCTAGTTCAGAATGTGAGATTTGGCTACAATACGAACTTCTCATGAGCGTGTGCACGCATGTTGGATTTATCATTTGCTTTTCAATATTTAGCACTTTCTGATTATTATAGCCATTACAAGTTACAACTGAAATTGGATTCTCCTCACTGTTGATGTTATAACATTGCTTGAACTTTTATAGGTACGAAAAAGAAGGAAAGCCCTCAGAACTGGCAGCGATTGACGTCTTTGTGAGTACAGTAGATCCCATGAAAGAACCGCCTCTAATTACAGCAAATACAGTTCTTTCCATCCTTGCAGTGGATTATCCAGTTGACAAAGTATCATGTTATGTATCTGACGATGGTGCGGCCATGCTCACATTCGAAGCACTGTCTGAAACATCTGAGTTTGCTCGAAAATGGGTTCCTTTCTGCAAGAAGTTTGGCATTGAACCACGAGCTCCTGAATGGTATTTCTCTCAGAAGATAGATTATTTGAAGAACAAAGTCCATCCTGCATTTGTAAGAGAAAGGCGCGCAATGAAGGTTAGTCTTATCTACATTGTGTTACTCGTTGAGATTCAGACAGGATATGAAAAGGAAAGAAAAAAAAGGAACACAAGTTTCCGTGTGCATGAGTTCACTAATGAAATATCTTCTCATTCATCCTATCTAATAAACTGACTATATGATTTTTTTTTT
>AYJT01107010.1:0-18808 GCA_001278415.1 Ocimum tenuiflorum
TATATATATATATATATTATATATATTACAAATTTTAATTTTTTGTACTATATATTAATTCTTTTTGAATATTTTATATACGTAGGAATTATTTAAAACTAGATGGCTCTTTCTTCGAATTTTATCCCACATTCTTCTTCAAAGAAAAGATCAACGTGTGTGAGAGTGAGATCGTCTCTTGATAAGCATACCACATCATAGGCTTCATCGGATCGAGCAACTCGTGTATATATATAATATATTAGTTCATAAATAATGGATTACTAATTATACATGTCTTATTATGATTGATGTATGTTATTATTTCATATTGATAAGTAGTGGTTTTTGCATGTTTTTAGGTAATGTTTTGGAGTCATTTTATGCATAAAGCATACCATCTCCTACTCCACAATCAATGTAAAAATTTTGTTAATTACTAAAAATAATTAATTATGCTATATTATATTCTAATTAGTATTTATAAATAAAAATCTGAATCGTAACAAATCACAATTATAAGTATGGATTAATCAACTTAATAATCAAATATTAACTACAAATCAAAAATTAAATATTATGAGTTATTATATATATTCTAATTTGGTGGAATGAACCTTCCCTTGAAGTCATAAAATTAACTTATATCATAATAAATTAAAATTTTACAAAAATTATATAATTTTAGTAATAGAGTATAGAGTGGAGGATTTCACTAATTTGGTTTGTATTTCTCTTGTAGGAAGACTTTGTGTTTGTTTATTCTATAGATTTTTTAAGATTATTCACATTAATTGGATAAGATAAACGAGTGGATGATTTAAAATTGATACGAATCAAGACCCTAAAGAATTGGGGTGAGAAAAGAAGATTTGGAGAGAGAGGAAACGAGATTGAAGATATAATAATAAAATAATGAGGAGGTCTTTAGTTAGGCCGCCTAAATTATTTAGGTGGGTTTGAATTAAAAATTCAAGGGGAATATGGATTTGGATATAAGATCCAAAATATGTATGTGTTTAGGTTGGTGGAAATGAACTATCTAGATTCATCTAAATTGTTTAGGCGGTCTAACGCAAGCTTTTGCCTAAAATAATTATTATTAATAATAAACACATACAGATTTGGATTGGAAGATGTTTAATAAATATAAAGGTGTGGATTCCTAACAAGTGGCCGCTAGGATTCATTTGTTGCAATAAATTTGTTTCTTGCTGTACAGAACAATGGAAGAGACTAAACTTAGATTAAATTAATACCGAGCAAGGTTGGGAACCTCCTTCAACATCATAGAAAATCCAAAATTGAACTTCCATCAGAGGCATCAATAAACTCTCTACTCCACACCGAATTATTGCTCACAGAGATGCTAGATAATCTGCAGCAAGATTTGCTTCTTTGTAAATGTGTTGCACTTTCACAGTCCATAGTCTATCCATGATTCTTTGATCATGGATAGAAAAGTTACTAGTCCTGTGCGTCTACCTCAACCTTAAATATCATGATTAGAATTTTGATTTAGAGTTTTTGATTTTTCATGTTAGTTGTAATCGGAATTCAAATGAATTTGAAAATTAGTCAAACCGGACTATTATTTTTTTCATAGGTTTGGAGAAAGTGCAATAAGATTTTCCTAGTTCTCCCTTTCCAAAAGGAAGAACGTGGAATTACGCTAAAGAACCTAAAAGTGAAGAAATTCGTGTTGCGGCTAATACAAATAAAGCCTTGAGTAAAAAGTAACATTTTGTATTATACCATCTAATGATCTGTAGCAAGTCAAGGAGCCAAACTTTTCACATATGCAAATACATGGATTTGCTTCGCAATGTGTCGGATCATGTACGGGCAAATTTTGGTCGAAATTATGCAGATCGAGTGGCACATCACTCAAATATAGCTCGGCTTGTCATCCTCAAACGGATGGTCAAATTGAAGTATTACAGTGGCAACTTAAATTCTAAGAGGATTAGAAATCGGTTTTCTTAGGATTAGTTTTTCAATCGTAAAATGGATTAGATTAGTTTTCTATGTTAGTTTAGTTGTTTTCTATTTTCCAACAATTAATCAACAATTTTTTTTTCAATTAATCTTTGGATTTGCCTTGCGAAGCATAGGGATTTTCGGAGTTTTCGCACAATATAAAACTCGGGAACTATCATCTAGAAGCAAGTCGGTGCGATCGATTAGAATCTGAAGCAAGTTCGTTTCATAGGCCGCATTTTGAGTTATCAGAAAATCCAGATAATAAAGAAAATCTCAACATCTGCAATACTAGTGCTTCATATTTTAAGCTCTAAGTAATGGAAAAATGCTTTAAAGTTAGAAACATTCATATCTAGAAAGAAGTTTCAGCAGAAGAATTATAGTGCTTTTGATTGTTTGATCACAAATGGAATCACGGATTAGGAAGCCCATTGAGTAATTGCATTTGAACAGTCCCTTAGAGGAAAGCAATGCAAATCCTTAAATTTAGTTTGGTTGATATATTCCATCATATATTGAATGATATGTTAGTATTATAACATTTTTAAGATTCTACTCATTTATGTAGTATGACAAAAAGTTTATGCATATAGTTAATCTGAATTATATAAGCAGCATATTAAATTAAGACATTTCATTCTCTTTGATCTAATATCTTGTCATGCCATATTTATTTTAAATAAGTATTGACAAAAAGAATAAAAGAATATTTATTTCTCATGGCAATAACTCCAATTTTTAATACAAGTTATACAAATCATGTATTAAAAATTAATATATATATATATATATATATATTCTCTTTAATTAAATCTCTTGTCGTGCCATATTTATTTAAATAAATATTAGCAAAAATAATTTAAAGTTTTTTAAGTTTATTTAATCTAAATATAGTTAATATGCACTGGTTAAAATTTATTGATCATTATTAGCGTCTATAACATCTCAATTGAAAGTTGTTAATCTCAGTTAGAGTCTATAAAATTATTGTTATGCTTGATCACATCTCAGTTAGGTGTTATCATATTTTTTGTTAAAGTTAAATATATTTTAAAGCTTACATGTGCATTAGGTATTGGCATTCATATTGTTTCATTTAAACATATGATCTTCCAATATTTTAAATGAAAAATCATGAACATAAATTCTACCATTTATATAAAGAGATACAATGCTTAAAATTTGAAATAATTTTGATAATATATGTAATAGCACAAGTCATTTTATTACCCTTTCTGAGCAAAATAGGTTTAAAGAATCCATTTAATGAAAAGATTCATCACACTCCTCGTAGGAGAGTACCCCCAATAAATCACATTGCCCCCATTGGATTTAGAAACATGTGCTCTATTATTAGGAGTGTAATCGAACCAAATCAAATTAAGCATAATAATGAGATGCTCAAACTCGGTTCATAAATTTTTTACCGAGTTCATACTCTATTACAATTTTATTTTTTCGAATCGAGCTCAATTATGAAAGCTCAAGTTTGGCTCAAGCTTGATTCGTAAAGATATATGTCGAACACAAGTTCGCGTTTGAGCTCGGGTTCATTTGTATATTTAGTTTCAACTTGCGTAAACAAACAAAGTTAAGTGGAACAACAATGACTAGGATCGAGATTAGTCAAACTTATGCATTTTTAGTGTCTTGGTTTCTCATAGTTTTATAACCATCTCGATTGTGGACAACATTCATTCACCACCGATATGGGACAAAAAATAACCCTCGAGCCCGAGCTAGAAATCGAACTTGAATTCAAATTCAAACATTTAAACTATTGTCGGTCAAAATCTCCAGCGGCAAACCAAATTCAAACCGAAGGATAACTCATCGCATAAGTGCTCTGGGAGTAGCCAGCGAGGAGCGTCTCGATAGCCGAAGTCATGAAAAAGCGCAAGGAACAACCTTCGAGGAGCATCCCGAAGACCGAAGACGCACCGATACTGCTCGAAGAGCAGACCTCAAGCAGTCCCTTGGAAACTAGGATTGAAGCGAAATCCCAACAACCGGCTCAATGCACCTCAAAAGTGGTTCAGGCACGAAGTACCCCAATAGTGGTTCGAGACACCAATCACACGGAAAGCATGTGCACAAAATGATCCATAATCAGCTCAAATTAAGGCGCAACATGCGAATGATGATAATTCGAAGATCTTCGCAAATTGACCCCAAATTTATTGTATTTTTGCCCCTTAAATTAACTGTATTTAAGATTCTTCCATTTACACTTGTATAAATATGTAATTGTATGATCAAATCAAATATTCTAGCCTTCACATACACACTTCTCTGAAATAGCCATGTTCTTAGCCATTCCGATCACTGTTTCATTGGATTTTCGCCTAAAATTCACTGTAAAACCTATTTCCGATCAATATATTTCTCGTCCAGACCAGCCCGAGGGATATAAGACATTCCCGAATAACGTCGTTTTAAACCCATCTTTATTTCCTTAAGAGTCCTTGATCCGAAATCAAAATTGAACATCAACATAAACGAGCTTAGCGAATCGAGTACACCCAAGCTTGAGCTTGGCTCATCAAAATATTGAGCTCGATTCAAGGCTCAAGCTCAGCTCGTTAACTAAACAATTAAGATTCAAAAAACTTTTTTCAAGACAATATCTAAGTAGCTCTTACAGCCCTGTGGCCTCTATCTATCAGTAAACTTGAATTCTAGTCTAGATTCACAGTTGCATTATCACCATCATTGTAGACTATTACATATCATGATATCAAGAATTTCATTGGTCTAAACAAGGTCCCATAAGAGGACAATGCATCTATTTATTCTTACAGCCATACGTAGCAAACTAAAACTGGGGGTAGAAGTACTGATGATGAACAGTGTGATATTACAATTTCGCCCCTCATAAAAATGCCCCATTTTTTAAACCTTCCAACCAACTACATTACTCAAGTTCGTTCACAAGTTTAACCCAAACAGTCTTCAGGTAGTCTTTGGCTTCTGTGGTGATGGAAGCAACTGTTCAACAAAAATAAAGCCATTTCATTACCAAAAGTAATATTGTAAAAGAAAATAGCATATGGCACTTGAGACTTTTTCTTTTCCCCTTTTCCTTCCTTTTTTTTGGTTGCTCTAAAGAAACATTTTGCTTGAAATAGTTATAAAAAATCATGTTTTTCAGTTGAAAGCAAAATATTTTTAATGTTTTTCGAGTTCAGGTGAAATACTCGATTTTGGTTTATAGTTCTATGCATTTCTTTGTGTTAAGACAACCTCTTCAAGCATATTCTTCCTGTTATTTTAACTTAGTTGACAAAAGGTTCAAGAATAAATGTACCTGGTAGCAGGAGATGAGAGAGCTCGTAAATCCAAAAGCACCGGTCACACGGGGAGTGATTTTCTTGGGTGCCAATTGAAGCAAACCAACAGCAACAACGATGTCGATGGCAGATTTGACGAGAGCAAGTGACCTCTCGTTCGATTTTTGATGCTTTGATAGGTATTGTTCATTCTGCAACCAAGAGAAACAAAACACGAAAAGAAATCAACAACTAGTATCATCCAAGCCTGAAGCTGCCAGATTAATATTACAAGGCATCGCAAAAACAGACCTTGAACTTATTAGTATTCTTCAGCTCTTTTTCAAGCTTTTTCATTGATGCAGATAGCCTTCCAAGTTCCCCAACCTGAAGAGATAAACAAGCGCGGTGGATTAAATCATAAAACCTAACCAACGCCAATATGGGACACTCTACTATTGGACGGTCCAACTCGTTAGACAGATTATGTCAACATAAAATATTATTAAACTTACTCCAAATTTTAGACGAACATAACATATCTTTTTTAATCCAATTTATGCGAATAATATATCAGACACTTCTCATGCTCGTTCATTTAATATATCAAAAGATTATTTTTACATGACCGAAAATTTAAAAACAAGACTTAACTTTACGCATATACATGTCTTTTAAATTAAATTTTATTCTAATTAACGTGTCACCTAATTGAGATGTGATAAAATCTAATTGATATATCATAAACCCTGATGGGACTACTAAATCTTAATTGAGATATTGTGAATCCAAATTGATATAAATAAATGCTAATTGTGATGTAAGAAACTTTAATCGAGATTGAATAGCCTAAAAATGAATGCTTTTGATGTTTTGTTCATACTTTTACAAAATAAATATTGGTATGGCGAATCTTAAATTAAAGACAATGAAAAAAATTTTACATTTTATTTGCATAATAATATGATATGTAAACTTTGAGTTAATTTTGGTTACATGATAATGACATCAATTTTTTGTCCTTTTAGTGTAACTGATTAGGATCTTTAGATCTGTCTAACTCGTTAGACCATCTAACTTTGCCAAGTAATACCAAGTTAAAGTGAGAGGGATGGACAAGGCAACAACAAACCTCGACGAGGGTGGTGCAGACAGAAGAACCCAGCCAACAGAAAAGAGATATCCTTCCGATCAACTCCGTGCGTTCTTTGTTCTGTATGATAAAATTTTCTACTCACGTACAATGATTGTTTCACCAACTCCATAAAACTAGGCAAGTATTAAGTCAAACCTTATATATGCCTGTCCTACCCAGCCACACAATTTGATCCAAAAACAAGAAAGTGGACAAAAGTGCATTTTTCGACTGGAAAAAGAAACCGAAACAACGGGTTAGACATAAAAGCGATAATCAGACTGTAAATTCTATAGTAGAGGATTCACTACCTTTCCCAATAAAATCAGAGGAAGCGGAGTCCCTGGAGCAACTGGACTAATGAGAGCATGGAGATCATTGATGAACTGCAAAATGGGACATTATTCGAGGCCATGAAAATAAAAATTCAAAAAAAAAAAAACAGAAAAAGGGATGCACACCAAACATATATCTCCAAGAGGATAATTGAGTGTATATCTTAAAGATTTCAATCATCGCAGGGGACAAACTGACCTTGAACAATCGAAAAACTTTTCGAGCCAAGCTAGTCGTTTTGTCCACATTTTGCGCCGTTCCAGGCTCACCATTACTCAGGAATTTTGACCCATATTGTATAGCCCTGCATATCTTATCCCTTGCTTCAGCTTTGTTCAAATATACGACAGCAAGAGCAAGCTCTGCTCTGGCGACATCCAATGAACTCATTTTTTAATTCGTCAAGCCTAAAATTTGGATATACAAAATTAATCAAGTGATGGCCTGTTTAGAATTACACTCTACGTTAATATATTAAACTAAGCATGCAAATTGTGATAGAAAAACCAAGATCTATGGAGTATGTAACACAGGACTAACAAGTCATCTGCATTTTCTTTTTCATAGGACACATTCCCATTACATTTTGGTCCCAAAAACTTACTTTCAGACACATTCTTGCATTTTTTTGTCCCGCCAACAAATTTTCCTTCAAAATATTTTTGGGACCATCAACAATTCACGTTAGAAATCCATTAATTATGGGACTGAAATTGGAAATTTTTTTTATTTGGGACTCAAAGTAAATTTATGAGACCAAAACGAAATGAGATTGTCCCACGCAACCAAAAAGTGCAATAAACTCCAGGACTAACTCCTCCCTCCCCCAAATTTCATATTAAAACACCAATGAAGTGAAAAAGAACCTAGTATATAGCAATCAATAACTTCATACATCATATAGTCGGCGGAATTCTTTCAGAATCTTAAAAGAAACGCGTTACTTGTACAAAAGCCGAAGCTTGTAAGCAGTTCATGTTATTCGATTCGATCTACAGTGAAGTTTCTAGAGTTCCTATCGTACCTCGAATAAAGAATTTGATAAGACGTTGATTACGGAAATCAGAACCAGGAAAACCTACTGAAATTCTCTTCAACATCCACATATATAATTCACCGTGAAATTTCATCGGCCTCACATATGAGCTATTCTTCAACACTTTTTGCCCCAAATTTCAACACAGTTTACAAATCACAGGAACTGAGCTCCCCACATAGCTAAACCATCAATTCAAACACTAACCACACACACACCAATCATGGTTGAAGAAGAAGAAGAATAATATAAACAACACGGATCAAATTAAATACCCGAAACAAATCAGATAACAGCAAAAAGAGCCCTAATCCTCCCTGTGCTTGAATCGAAAGCTTAGCAATACTATCGAAAGGGAGTGTGCGAGATCAGATCATTAAAAGGATGATGAATTTATTACCGGGAACTGTGCCGAAATCTCTTCTCTCGAAATCCACGACAGATATTTCTCTCTCTGCTTTACTTTCTCTTCCCTCCCATAAAATGACGATGCTTTCCTAAAATATGAATAAGATAATAGGCCGGCGGCGGAGATAAAGGCGTGTTTGGTTTCTATTTCATATTTTTATCTAAAAAGAAATAACAGAAAATGTGGTAAATGTAATTATGTAATTTTATTATGAATTTTTTCCTATGCTTTAATAGAATATTCCAAAATATAGTTAATTATGTAATTTTATTTTGAATTTTTTTTCTTTTGTAATTATATCCCGAATTTTTATTTGTTATATAATTATATCATTTTTAGTTGACATTGTAAAAAATATATTTATGTGACCGTTAAATACCACGTTTTCAGTGACGTGGCCACAAGTGGTGCTATTACGAAGCAAAACAATATCATTTTTATTAGTGGTAAAATGAAAAGAAAAATTTGATCCCAAAAAATTTATAAATAATGAAAAACAATGTCGATTTGCTTCGTTACAACACAATTTATGACCACGTCACTGAAAAAATGAAATTTTAACGACCATGTAAGCACATTTTTTCCCGTTTCGATTAACGAGAATATAATTACATAATAAAGAAAATTTTGGAATATAATTCCGTAACGAAAATAATACAGAATAAATTTGAATAATTGGATATACTTCATGATAAAATTACATAATTTCTCTAAATTATATTTTGAAATGGCAGTGAGGCAGATTTATCAATTGATCGATCTGGCGAGGATTTGGTACAATATACTTCACTTTTTTCATTTTACCTTATATTTCACCGTAATAAAATTTATAATGTAATTTTCGGTACATTTTAGTTAAGTGTACCCTATTTTCAGTATAGCATAATTTTTTTAAATAAATTAAATGAAAAAATGCTTTATAATTAATCCAGTATTGGGCTATCAAAGTTCCAATTAAGAATGCCTAGCGTATGTTAAAAGAGGCCCTTAATATTACTCTAAACTCGGCACTTACTTATTCGGTTAGCAACCCTAATTGAGTTGTCTTCATCTATTATTGGTCATAATGACACCCGTCGATCCGATCCAATAGATCAAGGACTAAAATTGATTCTTTCTTTCACTAACTTAGAGTACACCAATTTTAACTTTAACCTTTTATCAGATTTCACATGCAATTTCAAATATTACAAAATTTGTTATTATCTTCTAAAGTTTTACAAATTTACATTCAATCATTTTTACTATGAAATCATCTAACAAATAAGCACACTTGGTGAAGTGTTAGATTTCGGAATAAAGAAATGAAATAATGGCTAAATATATTGTTTGGTTTGTGATTTTAACAGGGTAGTTTCATTCCTAAGACATAGTGGTACAACCGTTTCTTACGTCGTTGCCCTCGAGTCTCTTTTTTCTTCTGTTGGGACCCACACTTGTATGTAAATGTTATGATTAGCATGCACAACATCACATAAGAATTTTCCCATGTCATGTAATAAACCTATATCACCGATACAAGGTCAGGTTTAACGGCACACAACTCCGGACTTCAACATCAGGAAATCCAAGATTGACTTCAAAAAGTAAGAAACTGATCTATGAATCATGATAGAATTCAAGATGCATAACCACAAATCCAAACAATACTACATTCTACCTAGAGTTTTGCCAATGGCTAGTTGAATAACAGTCGGACAAGTCTGTAGGGGAAAGGGATGACAATTAATGTTACCAACAAACCTTCTTCCTTCTTCAAGATCGAGATCTTTCACGTGGAGGTGGCGAACGGCTGCGGGAAAAATATGATCAGAAAAAGATCAGGCCATGTTTGAAATGCTAGAAACTACACGGGAAATTCTATGATGGCAGTGCCAAATTCTCTCACGTGTGGGTGGGTCCCGCATTGGCATAGACACCCAAACTATGCAGCCAGTAATAAAATGGTGGAAATGAAAATGAATAACCTGTTGTATCTGTCATTAACGGGGCTTTCTGCTCTTCCATATTGAGGACTGCCCCTTCTCACCGATCTAGAATTTGGTAAGGATCCGTGTCCATAGTCGGGGCTACCCCTGTCCCTCTTATAGGGACTTGGGGAACGTCTCCGGTCATAGCTTCTTCTATCAGGGGATGCATCACGACCTCTTCCATCGGGGCTGTACCCATTTCTTTTGTCATCATCATCCTTAATTGCATATTCCACTGATATGACTCGGTCCATGAACTTGCTGCATTTCAAATTGAGAAATAACAAATTATGAAGCACAAATATGGTCATAAGAAACTATGATCTGGGCTTTGAACGCAAACAAATGTGAAGCAAGTTATTTAAAGAATAAAAGTGTGCAATCTACTAATATAATAAAGCAAAGTAGTTATCCAAATTACATTTTTGCTGATTTTCCTCTCAAAAACATCACATCTATGCAACTTTGGCTCTCAAAAACATCACATCATCAACATATTTATTTATTCTTTATTTTGTTATCAATTTACACTAAATATATGTGTTATGTATATTTATACACTAAATAATAGAAAATCTCAATAAAATTATATCGAGTCATTTTTTCTAAAAAACATAATAGTTTCACCAATTTTATTTTTTCTATTAAATTTATTTTTAAATTAGTTTCTATAAACATAGTTTTTTAATATTTTATCATTTAAATTGAAATAATTTTTTACATCAGATTTCATTTTCGCAACTTTCCATTTTATGTTACTCTTTTTAGTTTTATTAAATTCATTTATACATATAATACGATGCCAATTAATACCTTATAGACTTATAGTAAAAATACATTGATGATTCAATACATTTTTCTGATGATAACTTAAATATATAATTAATTTATCCTAGAAAGAGTAATCCTATTGGACCGCGCACCACGCAGAGTGCAAAACTAGTGCACCAGATGTCGGAAAAGAAACCTTCGACATGTTAACAATAACACCAACTACCAAACTTGAGTTTAACACCCGCCAAACCAACAACTGCACCCCCCTGGAAGACTGAAATCTAGAGGCATGCAAGAAGGAATATGTTCATGTAAGAAACATAGGCCAATAGATGAATTATTCACGTACCTTAAGTGCGTCGCCTCTAATGCTTGGGTTGCATCTTCCTGCAACTCGTATTGCACAAATGCAAAATTTCTTCTGATCCTGACATTGGATATTTTTCCATAATGCTCAAAATATCTCTCGATGTCTCTTGTCCTAGTATTGATCGGATCAAAGTTGATGACAAACAGAGTTTTTGAAGGCCGAGAGTTGGTGGAAGATTTTCTCGAGGAATCAGACCTTCTGCCACCACGCTCTTGCTGGAGACAAAATCAAAGCACTTAATTATGTAAGAAACAGGATCGCCAAGCAAAAAAGGCCACACACTACTTAGCATTTACAAACCTTAGTCCACTCAACACGAAGTCTGCGCCCTTTCCTGCCGAACTCTATCCTGTCAAGCTTCCGGATTGCATCCTCTGCGTCTCGCTCATCTTCCATGTAGACAAAGCAGAAGCCTATAAAGACAAAAGAAGTTAAAGAAACCACACGACGACTCAGAAAAGAAATAATTATGTTAAGACCATCAGTAACACAAAATAACCAAACAAGGTTTACATCCAAAACCCCTGTGCAAATCAGAAGAGAGGAAAAGGAAAAATATTATGTATGAAAAAAGTATAACACCTGCCACTGGATCCGAAATGAACATGAATGTATGTCGGAAATCGATGACTGGGCAAAGTGATGAGGAATACAAAAGTGAATGATCTACAGGAATTGTGGGGTGGTAGGAGCATGGCAGAAAAATCGATTCTTTCGGACAGAAACAAACATCATATCTTGGGCACAAGCCACAAAATTAAAGTAGAGAGAACCATCCATCCAGGAGGAATATCCAAGAAGTCCTGCGCCAAAGAAACTACTGAGGTCGAGGCTTCACTGCAGCAAAAACAAAAGCGCTTTCCTCCAATAAAGCTAAAAATTCCCTTCATTTTTTACAAGTACTTCAAAGAAAAAGTTTTATTACATATTCCAAATATCAGTCAAGAGCACAATCTCTCATTTACCCGCATTTATCCATCCAAAAAATTACGTTTAAGGTTTTCGTCGGCATTACAAGCAACCATCACTAGCAGCTAGCAGCGGATATTCTACCCAACATAGGCACTACAAGATCCGACGGAAGAAAATACTCTGACCCTATAAATCGCAACAAAACAAGTGAAGTTTTACCAGATTTCATATCAACTCGATCAACCCTGCCATATCTTCTGAAGAGGCGATCGACGTCGGATTGCCGAGCATCAAAATCCAGATTTCCGCAAAATATAGGCTTCATGATGCTGAAAATCCCAAAATTCCTGCAATAATAGGACCTACATTCCATTAAATTGTAATTTTCGAGAATTGTTTATAATTTCATGAGAGTGCGCAAAAGAAGAGAGAAGAAAACTGCCGATCTGATACCTATGGCGTCCCTATCTGGAGCGGAATTGATTTTGAGAAACCCTAGAATTTAGACGGGAAAAATATCCATCACGTTGAAATTGCACGAAAAAAATTTAGAATGAAGTCGTTGGGGCCTTCTTGATTTGGGCCAGGCCATGTATGTGGGTTTTTCTTGATCGAAAATTCAAAAAAAAGTAAATAATTGCTAATATAATTATATTATAGCATTAAGATGAATCGTGATCACATATTTTCCACTAGTTTTATACACACGCATTACACATCGATACTCAATATTTTATACTGTGATGCTGAAAAATTAGTATCTATTCATGTAACTCTATGTCCGCATACACATAGATGGGAGGGAAAATTGATAGAAGGTTAAATGGCGGGAGTTCTAAATCGATCATTCGTCTAAATGATCGATATTATCATGTAATTGGTGGTTTAATGCTACAAGCTTTGCCGAAATTTGCCCAACTATATATTTATGACACCGAAAATAAGACTGCCAATAGACTTCAATTTTTTTAAGTAAATTATTTAAATTTAATTCAAAATAACATTTAATAAAATATTGTAATCAACTTCGTGTTGATATTGCAGTTGATCTTAAAAAATGTTGGATGATCTCAATATTTTGGTAGGATGATCTCAATATTTTGACAAAGTCTTTTAGAATAGCAAAACATAAAATAACTAATAATGGACATTTAGACGTGAAATTGAAGCTCGTAGAAAGAAGAGGTGAAAATGCAAGAAGATATATTTTGCCTTTTATGTGTGAAGTTGGTGCATCAATTGTTGGTGATTTCGAATCATTGAAAAACAAAGACATAATAATAGAATCTAAATTAGAGCAGTTACATCATGTAAATGAATTACATCAATTGTTTTGTCTTTACACTACCCATTACTTTTACGATATGGTGGGTATGGTTATACAGATGGCATATCCTTCTCAAATTTGAGAAGTTATTCTAGGAATGCTAGAAAGAAAGTAAGCATTAAGGAATACTTTGCATACCAACTTCATCAAAGACAAAGAGAATCAAATATTATTTTATCATTCGGACAACTATATCAGCAATTTGTGGTTGATGCATATAAATGGTCGAATCTTCTAGATTGTTGTACGTGCAAACACATCACCAACAATTACGTTCGAATATATAAAAAGATTCGACAAATGCATTGTTAAGTGGGTGAAAATGGTTCATATAAGCAATGGAATGAAGTATTCTTCCACTAGCTTTATTGGAAATGCTCGACACATGATCCAGAACTATCAAGATACAAGGGCAATATGTAAATGGTGTGGTTATCGAGATTTATTCATTACATTTACTTGCAATTCAAAGTGGACAAAAATCGATAAATTTGTCAAAGGTAGAAAGTTAAAAGCTGATGATCGTCTTGATATTATTTGTTAAGTTTTTAAAGTGAAGTTGGACAATTTGATGAAAGATCTTTCAAACAATAAAATTTTTGGCATTGTAAAAGAATTGTATTGTTAGTGTTCATATTAATTTATGAGCAATTATTTTTTAATAGTATAAATATTGTACATACAATTATCTACACTTTAGAGTTTTAGAAGTGCGGCATGCTTAATTGATGAGTATGCATTTTGATAGTATTTTAGTACATGATGTTGCTGATAATTGTTAGATTTAATCTTCAAATCGCATCACTTATCATAGTTTTGAGGTTTGGATTGATTAAACTCGATTTTGAGGTCTCATTGTAGGTTTTTTTCATTTTTGGACGATAATCAAGTGCTTTTGGGCAGACGAGAAATTCGACCAAATGGACACAATACTTTGGTCGAATAGATGAATCCAGACGTGGAGAAATTGAGGCAAAACCTCAGGATTCAATCGAATGCTACCTTGCATTCGATCATATACATGTTGAGTGAATGCGAGGTTGGACAGAACATAGCCATTCGATCGAATGGCCTTGTACATTTGATCGAATGGTTGAATTTGCAAAACTCGAGATTGAGTCAGAGAGAGTTCATTCGACTTAATGGCTTCACTCATTCGATCGAATGCAAGCCAATTTTGTGCATGGAATTATCAGTTTGCCCTTATTTTGGGCTTGGTATAGAAACACTTTGAGGGCTTTTCACTAGTCATCTTCTATCACTTTTGGGACGCTATTGGAGTTGGGAAGAGAGATCTTTGGCTGCTATCTGCATCTGGAGCGATTGGAGAAGTTTGGAGTGAAGGATAATGGAGTGCTATTCTAGTTTCTTCTTCTCTATGAACTTCTATTTTGTTATTTTTTCTTTCAATTTTGTCATGTCGAACTATAACCCTTTTGTTCTAGGGTTAGTAAGTAGATGAATTTGATTCTCGAATTGTGAATATAGTTTGGGCAATGCAATTCAGATTTGTTTATCTTTATTTCCATGTTTATTGCTTGATTGATTGCCCGATTACCAATTTGTCATTATTTAATATCATAATTCAATATTCGAGAAAAGAGAATTGTTATGAGATATGAATAAGGGACACAATAATTTGACATTCGAGAGAACATGAGAATGATTCTAAGAACGTGAATCTTGTGATCTTTCTAGAGTTGTATGCTAATGATTTGAGAGAGATATTGGTCTTAACTTGTAATCTACGGTTTAATTACATCGAGGGGAGAGTTTAACTAATTCTGCAATTGTTCTAAACAAATTGAATAACACAATTCATCTATTCATCACTGTTAGGGATTCAATCTTTTAAAATCCGGCTCTAGAATATAGTTGCTTTAATTGAATTCAAATCTTCAGCTTGCTTAATAATTTCTAGTTTAGTTTAATATTTATGTCTAGTTCAAATAATCATCTTTATGTTCTGTAGTCTAAACAATAACAGCAAGAATTTCTGATAATTAATCAAATTTGTTTGTCAGTCTTTGTGGGATACGACCTTGCTCACTTCTGTATGCAATTACATTGTACACTTACAGGGTAGTTAAATATTTCAGCGATCACTAATGCACAAATTCTACTTTTCTATCAGAAGTAATAATTTGCCACAAGAAAAACATATGAACAAAATAATTTCAGATGAGATCTAAGATGAACAATCAGATCTGCAATATTACGCAGTTGTCCAATAGTTTCATGGTGCATGAATATGGTGTTGTAAGAAAAACTTCTTCGTGCATGTCTAATATGTCTAATAGTCGCTGCTCCAAATATTTTCCTCAAAAGTTCGTTGATTTTACAAAATTTGGCGAAGATGGATATTCTATTTAGACACAAACTTAATAGGAGGGTAGTTATGAAGAATGAGTTAGTCTGGATAACAAGTATATGGTCTCACACAACCGTTATTTACTTCTAAAGTACGAAAAACATATAAACGTAAAACGATGCAATCAATCACGATCTGTTAAATATTTATTTAAATCGTAAATAAAGGGCATGATCTTGCGATTGCATTATTTATCAAACACGTGGGGATGGAGAAACCCAAAACCACATTAAGCAGCTTGGAGGAAACTGATCAAAATAAGGACTCTAAGCTAAAGCAGAATAGAAATTAACACCGCAACTTTCCAGAAGATTTATAGTCCCCCGGAACAAACTTGCTGAAGTTTTATATATTTAAGAGAAAATATGGTTTACAAGAAATTTCTGATAGACGGCGATCGAAATTTACATAACTCTCTTAGCTAATCTAATGGAACATTGACGAAAGATGAATGAAAGTGTGAAGGTTGTGTGCTTGTGTCGTACATCACCTTATTTATAAATGCTAAAGAAATGAATCTCAATTTATAACATATTTTCGGTGGATTACGCAATTTAGAGGGGTTAATCTGCAAATCTTTTGCGCGGGAGTTGGAGTCACGCTTTGGACACTATGCTAACTCAGCAAGAGAATCCTTCTGGGTCCTTCCGCACATGTGCAGGCCATGCGGAGGCTATTCCAGGCACTTCGCTGATTATCTTGAGGGGACCACCTATCAAGGGCATTCGAGAGCTTTGCCCTCGAAAGGCATGCTCGGGGGCTCCTTTCGTCTCGGTAGGCCTCGAACATCGTATCCTAGGCCTTGTGCTTGGATTCCCAAGGCTTCTTATAGTCATTTAAAGGTTCTGACAGGCTCAGACACTCAGTCAATTTGGATTCGTGAGGTCAAAAAGCGAAACTAAGGTTGAAGGCATAATTTTGACCCTCAACAATAGCCGTTAGTCAAAATCATAAATGAAATGACCTTCATCGGCGATTGGGGGTCCGGCGAAATTGAGTTA
Source organism: Ocimum tenuiflorum (assembly GCA_001278415.1). Lineage (NCBI taxonomy): Eukaryota > Viridiplantae > Streptophyta > Magnoliopsida > Lamiales > Lamiaceae > Ocimum > Ocimum tenuiflorum. The sequence goes on from AYJT01107010.1 coordinate 16,873, forward strand.
GAATTTAGTTCATCCTTCGACGAATTCAACGTCCCAGAGAGGCCTCAGGGGTTATGGGCATTTCATCGATGGCACGAGGGAGTAAGGGCCTCGGTATGGTTAGAATTAAGCTAGGGGTGGCATTTTTAGCAGACCCATTAGTTTTTTAAGCGCTTACTTCGGCAAGTCCCATCAATGTCATTTTTTACACATTGGGCGATAGCCGGCATCAGAGGAATTTTAACATCTCGTGTATTTAGGCAAAGCTGGCAGTGTCGATGCGCACTAGGCATTTGTAGGCAAAATTGGTAGTGTCGATGCGCACCGATCATATGTGTTCGCCCATGCGGGCATCAATTTTAGGCGGTTTAGTTAGCTGCCTTAGGGCAAAGTTAGTTTGTTCATTAGGTGGTATTCGTGACAATAATATACGGTTTGGGGTCGCGAGAGGTATCATCTGTTGTGTCTTTAAGCGTCAGAGATAATATAGATCAGTTGAATTCGGCGCTCGAGACCTATGATAGATTCGACGACAGATATCCAGAGGCGATAATTTCCATCCCCGAGTATAGAAATCCAGAATTGCTAATAATGATTCGTATGAGGATTTGGATAGAGCTACAGGGCGACAAATCCAGCCCCGAGTGCTTAATTTAAGAAATCCAACTATATAAGCGGGTAGTGGGAGTAGCTATCCCCGAGTTCTTACCATCTACAGAGGGTTTTAGAGGGGTTTTGAGGCGTAATCTCTTGTGGGGTGTATTCGCTATCAGTTGTCCTGCACATAAGCATTTGGAGTCCTCAAGGGGTCATCAGCCCCGAGACCCTTGGAGTATTTTCGAAGTATGGTGTGTTTAAATGACTTAATAGGCAAAAAGTTACCTTGTTATCGAGGGCATTCGCGGAGTATCACCTCGAATTATTTTAATCTCGAGGGCAGTCTTTTAAGGCCAGCTGTTTTAGTGAAACGCCGTCATTTTTTGGCAACTTTTAGGATTCCACACATATGAAGAGGTAACGAGTGAGAAACCCTAATCACTTTTTGAATTTCAAATTTCTTTCGTGTTGTCTTCTTCCTTCTTACTGTACATCGTCCGGTCTTAGCCGTGGTTCTAGTTTTTGGTTAGTTGCTCCCTTCCTATATCTTTTCCTTAAAATTCCTCTTTTACCTTTCAAAATGGTATTGTGCGGCTCTCTCCTGACCTTCACCTCCAAGGCCTCGCATAGCGCTCTGGTACATCGGTTCCGCGAGCATGACATTCTCGTGGACGATGTGTCGTTCAAAGGTGGCGAGGCTTTTGGATTTTTGCCATAAACTGCAGAGGGTTACATGATGTTCCCCTCGTATGTCATTCCTTGTGGGATGCGGTTCCCCCTCCACCCCTTCATATTCAAACTGCTTAACTTCTACCAAATAGCCCTGATCAACTAGCGAGGGGGGCCTAGATTCACATAGTTGCAACCCTCGTAATTTTTTACAGTGAGGGTTTAGGAGAGCCCTCCGTTAGGGAGTGGAGCAGATTTTATAGGTTGAATAGGGTAGGTAAGGAGTGCTACTATTCTGTAAATAAATGGAATAAGCACTCTCCAATGTTGGTTTCTGGTCTTTCAACCAATTTTTTCGGTTGGAAGGAATCTTTTTTCTTTTTCTGCATTCCGAATATCGAGCCCCGACTACGCTCACACTTTAGCAAATTCAAAAGTAATTATCTTTTCTCAGTTTGTGATTTCCCTTCATCTAGTTTTCTTGTATTGATGCTAACTGCTGAATTGATTATACCTTGCAGCTCTTCACCAGGTTCAACTTACTCCGCACGAGACCGAATGTGTGCGGGTTGCAGAGCACTCAACTCTGGCAACTGGGACTCAATAGTAGGGAATTTCTACATTGACCATCTCGGGTTCACTGCATCGGGGCCGTGACTGCCAGTTCCACCCTTTTTCCAGCTTCGAGCCA
>AYJT01107059.1:0-18292 GCA_001278415.1 Ocimum tenuiflorum
ATGTTAAGCAAAATAAAATAGGAACAAGATGTGAAGATTAAAATCCCATTCAAATGTGTTTCTGAGGTTAGAGGCATGAACAGAGAGATGTTAATCAGACATGAAAAGGAGATGGAGTAGAAGCTGCAGACCCACCCCAAGAACTGTCAAGTCATACAAAAACTATATATAACGTCGGTCGACGAGTCTCCGCCAACCACGTACTAATTTACCAGAAACGCAGATTAAGATGCATAGAGAATAAGCACCTTACCCCTTGGTCCGAAGAATTGTAATGCTGCCTTCTCCACCTTCTGTGCGGATTTTGGTTTTCCCAACAACAGGCTTCCCAGAGAACGCTGACGTGGGGTAATAAATGGAAGGGTCTTGCTCATTTTGCTTTGATTTTGGAGGAGTATGTATCCGCTTGTTTATGTCCGTCAGAGTCACATCTCCATGCATACCACATGGTTTAATGAAGGTGAATGGATACACGACTGAAGACACTAGTTTTGGAGGCGTACGCATGTATGACTTCCTACCTATCCGTGTCCATGATAAGAAATTAATGAAGCTTGAGGTTTATGAAACCGCGTCATCGTAGTTAGAGTGGAAAAAACTTACCCTTGAAAACAACATTCCCAGGGGAATGAACTGGATGGTTTTCAACTGCCTTACCATTGTGCTGAGGAGTGGAGTTATAAAGCTCTGCAACAGCACATGATCCATTTTAAGGTGTGGAGACAATCATAAAAAGGCCTAAATTAAAAATCAACAAGTAGACAGTATTTTGTGCACCTCTATTGTCAACTTGAATATCAGATGCGCAGGGTGCACTGTTACTGTTGACAGAAATGGCTGGTGAGTATTATAATCACTGTTGAATCGGAAAAATTAAACTAAGACGACATACATATCCTCAGCGCTGAAATGCATCTCAGTATCATTGAAGCAATCTGCAATCCATCCTTCACATGATGGATCCAAATACTCATTGCTGGATTCAGCTGGGCCTTCTGAAATTTTTTGATTTATCACAAAGCATTGGAATTTACAAATAAGTTAAATTCGCATCCTTATTGAAATAAGACAGTTGAAAGAAATGAACCTGCAAATCCAGCAACCCACTCTGACATATCAGAAATAGCATCTTCGAGTGAATCTTGGGTCTCCTGGATATTAAACAGCACATTAGTAACTATCTGGGTCATATACGGTGACAAATTGGAATATGAAAAGCTGCAATCTCCACCCCGGAAAGGGTGCACCTACTCACCAGCATTGCCATTGTTTTGACCAGAAAAACAAGAGCTAACTGTAGAGACTTTGGACTATTGGATTCATGTTGATTATAAGCAAAGAATGCAGTTAAAGTTTGTAGGTTTTTCAATAAATTTCAGTTAAATATCACAATTGCCAAGGACAAGGCTTGCAAGATGGAATTAAGTCTTGAGGCCTTTCCCGTAGCACCTTGAGGCTAACTGAGGTGTAAATCTCAAGGTTAACTGAGAAATAAGCCCCACAGCAATAATGATAAACCTAGTTTCTAGTACATAAACTCGTAATAATCCTAGTTTTTATCTTGCCAGAAATTCTCCAGAAGACAGACCGTCATTTGGCTTGATTTACAAAAAAAAATAAAATATATCAAATGTGCTCTAAAAAGAAAGGGGGAAAAGCAATGTGGGGCACCATGATGTGAGGGAAACAAGTAGCGCTGAACCTGTTGCTGAAGGTGGGCGCTTATAGAAATCATAATTTTTTTCGAGAGTAAATCTGTCACGACATGCAAGCGAGGGAGAAATGAGCAAGCTCTGTTACATTTTTTAGGACCTTTACGGCTTGTAAGCATTGACGATAACAAGATACAAAGAGTTTGGTTTTCTGAGCTAATAAATCATTGGGAAAGGGGAGTGATACTCAATAAACATGTTATGCACCAGAATCACATGCAACATTAGGCATGAAAATTTCCAAAGAAGAGCACGAGTTAGTATCACCTTAGATCTCAGAAACATCTCATCAGGGGAAGGGCGAGAATCAAGGACTTCTGACTCAAAATGCAGCATCCGACGCCTTTTTATTTGAAAGAAATGCTCCCTGTTTTCTTCTATGTCTTTCCCCATAACTTCTGCAGCTCATTGAATGCACTGAAGGTTAATTTGTGCGTGAAAAAAGCCTTTTCTGGGCGGAGTTTATTGCAGGTAAGGAATATCTAATAGCTAAGATATGCAATTCAGAGTAAGCCAAGTTTCATGAACCAGTATTGTGGAACAAGCATAAGTATAGCATCGACAAAGCATATTATTTGTTAGTAGAATTATAATTTCATAAAAACTATAAAGAAAAGGGATTCCAAATCACTTCTTATTAGCATAATCCTCAAACTTACAATAAGATGCCAATGAGATACAATGGTCTCTCAAAGAAAATAGCTAACTCTTAAAGTAAATAGCTAAATTTTGAAAGTATGGCCATTCAATGAAACAGAGACAAAAGAATTAAACCAAATGCAATTAGATAACAGATAAATGCGGTGAGAATACAAATGTAAGAGAAGAAGCATTCTACCGTTGTTCGCGTGGTAAGCCAAATCTCCACAAGCCTTGACTGGTGTAGTTTCATCAGCAAAAGAGGCGAGATCGTTTTCGTTTTGGTTCAATCCATTCAGTAGGCACTTAGGTAATTCTGCTCAAAGTGAGCAGACAAGCTAAATATCAATGTCTTAGCAACACATTTCCACATGGTATAAAAGAAAGCTCTTTCAAATAAATGAATCATGAAAGATAGATATAGAGAAAGATAGGTTCACCTATGCTCGTATTATCTTCGAGACCACAATCATCACCTTGCCAGTCCCACATCTCACTAGCATTGGCATGCACAAGAAATAGCAGTAACGTAAGATAACAACGCTTCAACTACAAATCTCCAAATACAGTGAAAAACATGATGCTTCAGTTTCAGAAAGGCTTATTCTCCAAATAAGTTCAACGCCTTCGATTTCCAACAACAACAACCTAAATGTTTTCCCAACAATAATGGTTGAGTAAAAATCATAAAAAACAGCATTACTACGCAAAAAGACGAATCACTTGCAACTACATCAGATCATTCAGAAGTAGATAGTTAGAAACACAAACTTGCTCTTCTACACTTCAATATACGAATCAATTGCTATATCACGCATGCAATCCACCATAAAATCATTAAACGATCAACACCAGAAAGGCATTCACTAGTAAAATCACATCAAAACAGCCCGCCGTCAAAGAAGAACCCAGGGATCCTCATTTCCAAAAAGGAAGCAATTAAATCACTGAGCTACAAAAACAACAAAGGAAATGCAAAAACCAGTAATCGTCACACAGCTTACAAATTTCATCCGAGATTCAACAACACTTACTCGCAATTGTAGTTCATGCTTCTTCCTCGCTTTTTCACTCACTCCCTTTCCTATGCAATAAAAAAACATAAAATATAGCCGTTATTAGGCTAGAAAAGGAGGATTCATGGCTTTTCACACAGTTTCAGAGAAACATCCACCGTAATTTCCTATACAGAAATGAACGTTGAACGGAAAATTGCTGGACAAAACCAGAAAAAATAGGAAAATGAGCTGTGTAAAACTAACTGACAGTAGTGAGTTTATTTAGTGGGTTGATAATGGGCTGAGTTTTTGACTGCTTCGTAAATCTCGGATCTGGATCCTTTAAGCCCCACGTCAAATAGGAGGTCTCCGGTTAGATCGTTAAAATTATTTAAATGATTTTTGGATTAAAATCAAAAAAGAATATGAGTTTAGATTTACAATTCAGGGCGGATATGAATTTGGATCGATAAAAATGAAGTATTTAAATCCGCCTAAATCATTTAAGCATTCTATAACAAGTTTTTGTCTTATAAAAAATGAAAAGTGATTATGTTATAATATATGTTAATTAATAATAATAAAATTCTGAACTTTAAAAATTCTCTAATTTTATTAAATATTGCCGAAAAGATATTAAAATTAAATTTTTTGTGTTCAAACTTCATGAAATTGTGAAGTTACAAATTATTTGAATTACCTAAACAAATAAAACAAACCGTAATAATACTATACGTTTATTATAATAATATTGATGTATCTAAATGTTTTTAGTATTTAATATAATGAAAATTTGCGTTGGGAAACTACAATTCTGTAATCGATTTTCCATGTATGTAAATTTTTTCCCCTTTGTGTTATATTCTAAGAGGTGTATTAATATAGTACTGCAAATGAATTCTTTTGTATCTACTGTGTATTTTTTTATAATTTAAAATATGAAAGAATAAAAAAAAAATTGACATTTCAAAGAATATTTATAATTTATTCCTGACCTAGCTCCTATCTATGGCAACACACCCACTTAAGAAAAAGTATTGTGTGATAATTAATTAAATATATTTATAAAAGACATTTCCAATAATTATTTTATTGGGGATCATTTATTTAAATATCTCAATCTTTTACTAGAAAAAAAAAATCTAACCACTAATTTGATAGGTGAACATTGAATATGGCATGTGGATTGTCACTCTCAGGTATCAAATGGTAAATTGGAGATTTTTTTTTTCAAGGCCCAAAGAGAAGTGGACTCAATTTTATATTGATATTTCGTAATGCATTTTATAATTTATAATATCAGAAATTTATATTCACTGCAATATTATTGTTTATATCTTAGTAAACTGAATGTGTAATAAAATAAAGAGCAAATTAAATTCTAGTTTTTCATATTTGGCTTGGATAAATTCAATTGTGCCCCTAACTAATTAGCAAATAACGATTCACTAGTTCAAACCCAATAGTAAATTTTTCTACATTAAGTAATAAAATGAGTTTTTAATCCATCGTGGGAAAGAGAAATAGCATTTCAGATATATTGGTTACGGTTTGTTACATTTCAGAAATGTAAATTGCAATGAGCTAAATTGCTTACATAAATTCATATAATTACAAATTGCAGGAAAATGCATACTTTTTCTATTATTAACAAGATAGTTTGGTCCTTTCGGGAGCTCCTGAGTGGTGGAGACCCATATGTAAAGATCCTTCATATGAGAGAGGTTTAGGGTTCAAATTCCCACTCTTGGATCCATCCAAAAGAAAAAAGCAAGATAGTTTCAGTTCTATTATTATTATTATAAGGAAATACTGATTCGTCAGCAAAATGATCGGTCCAAACGATTAGAGTGGTTAGAACTTTTTGACTTTGTCACGCTGCATGAGGTTCCATGGCAAACTATTGAAATTATTCAAATCTATAATATATAATATAATAATCATGTGTTCAATTTTCAATATTTTATCGACTATCGTAGTGGTCGTTGTCCACATAGTTGTTACATTAACTATGACAAACAAATAGACATATTTTTTGTTTAATTCAAAAGTTTTTATGTTGTATGATATAGTAATACCTAATTAGTACGTATATTTAATTTGTAGATATTTTTTCACATGCTTCACTTAACGTCTTGACAAAATACACAAAAAGTATTCGTTGTCCATTTTAAAGACTTAAAAGAGTACTGAAATTATTTGAAAAATTATCGCTAGTCAATAGTCATACATAATATTTTGTTTTTGAGTAATATTTATGATAATTTTTTTGTCATGCAAAAATAACAAATTGCATGACAGGCCCAATGAACCATGCATATATTAATCATGCAACTGAAATTTATTAGCGAGTTAAGCGTTGAGACAAATTGAAAAAGTGCTGCATTAAGACAAAATTTGGTGACTAAATTGGACTTTATTTCTCAACTACGTATAATCTTTGTCCTCGTTCAAATTTCCCAAATGCAAAGTAACGCGTGATTTATTTTGTTATAGCGTTCGTATGATAGTTGTGACCCGATAAAACATTGATAATATTAAATACGTGAAACTATATAGTACATGTCATTTTCAATATTTGATATAATTTAATTAATTAAAGACTACAAGTATAATTATTGAAACTCAAACAAGTGTAGAAGTTCAGGTATATATATATGAAGAAAAGGTTCACATTCACCGTATCGGTTATTTTTTAAAAATCAAGGTTAAATTAGGGTTATCTAGTTAGAGAAAAATGGTGAGTTTGATTGATTGATATTCTCAAATCTATTATTTGGTGTTCAATGGACAAAATTATGAATTGCGATCACTTATTTTTTTTTCCAATTTTTTGGGTACAGGAAAGGAGCATGCAACGCCTGGAAAAAAAGATTACACAGTTATTAACTGAGGTCCGTCACCTCCTCCCGCGTCATACTGGAGCCAAGGAATCACTGAAGGGGGTGGTACTTCCAAACTCTGCAGACCAGACAACATATATAGTTGCACCCACCAAGGCTAGACTATCCGCAACGAGATTGAGAATTAAGATTTATCTTTGAATATCTCACCCTAACTGACAAAGAGGATGAAAATTATTGGCTACAATGCTAGATTTCAAAATATATCAGTTACTACAACTCATGGTTTGGACAAGTAGAGTAAGAGTACTAATTGGACAAATTTTTGCTGTTTACATTAGTTTCTTACGTTTGGACAAACCCTAGAAAGCAAATATTGTTTGCTCAAATTTCCATGAAAATGAGTGAGACAAAAGCCCATTTATCCAACATTGTCAAAACTGAAAATATATGCAACAAAGCTGTCTTCTTGTGCCTTGGACTGAATTCCACACTACTCCCTATAAACATTTTATATTCTTAACAACTCTCTCTTTTGTCTATTTCCACTTGTAGTTACATCAAAACACTATTCAATTTACATTAATATGTAATTTAGTCAACTTTAAATATTTTAATTAATTATGAGAGGAATCTGACCCCTTGCCAAAAAGTCTTGGAGAATGAAGACATTAATTTTTCAGTTCATGATTGGAGAATGTATTTTATTCTAATCAAAAGACTCAACTATGGCTTGTGATCTCTTACTCTCATGATTTATCAATTATATTCACGTCCCTCCTTCGAAAACACTCCGAATGTTGGACACCGTAAAAAAAATTGAACGAGAATTCCCAGGTAAAAACGATAAAAAAAAGAGGAAAAAGAAAAACTCAAATTCCCAGACCTACTGTCGTCTGCCTACACGTACACACACTCTCGACTCCACGAGGTTCAAACTCTGGGTCCGCCCCTGGATGAATGATGAATGCGTGATGAATAGTTTGGTCGCCTGCCAAACCAAGCATGCATGTAAAGTTCATGTAAATCACAAATGTGTTTAATGAATGTGTGATTAATTAAATATAATGTGCACTTTAATTAAGAGAAGGTGTTAAGAGTCACGTGACAGACAGAAGTGGGAGTACATATGTGCAAATTACAGAGAGATCATGGAATAAAGGTTCCATTTTATTTAGAATAATTAGACAAAGTGAAAAGTTCAAACAAAAAATCAAAAGTTGGTGGATAGTACGTACCTTAATCTATACTTCTTTGTTGTGTACAATGTTGATTTCCATTGGTATATATAGATACTTGTCTCTTTTCATGGGTTTTTCTTTTTCCTGTTGTTATCCACTTGTTTATTTAATTATAATTATATGCACGTAAATATATGCATGCAATAAGAATTTGATATGTGAAATAGTTAAAAAAAAAAAAAAAATCAAGCATGCACTCATCTAGTTCCGAAGCAATAATTATAACCACTAATTAAAGTTTAATTGAAATGGGGCTATCGAACCCCAATGAGATGAATAAACTTTAATTGTGACATAATGAGCCAAAATAAGATTAAATAAATTTGAAATGAATGTATTTCTTTTATATTTTTTGTTCGTATTTTCAAATGATTATGGACACTATGTATTTTAAAAGAAAGAGAAAAAAATTTAATTTGGTATATTATAAATTTAAAATAGAAAATTATAATAACTATTAATTTTGAATTATACAGTGATGACATCCTATATATGTCCTTTGATATGAATATCAAATATGGATGATATTTGGAAATGTAAGTTTTGCCATATTTATATGTGTTAATAGTCAATACACATTATGCATGAACAGTTTTCTCAAATAATTGTAAATCCTCCCAGCTGTTTCAATTGGATCTGTTTATATCTAATTTAAAAACCTAAGGCCTACACGGTGACATAAACAAAATCATAATAATAACCTAATGCCTAAAATCAAATAAATTAATTAATTATAACGACCTAAAGATTGTGACTTCACAAACTAATCAAGAATTGAATATGAGTCATTAAATAAATAGGACAGCCTTTTGCATACGACGTTATTTTCTCTCTTTAATTTGAGCTGCTCAATTTCCAACAAGGCATTCATAGTTTTGCTGTGTGTTCTATTCATCTGGATCATTATATGATGTGACAAAAATATAATAATTTATATGTGACATTTGGGGATTTTTAACCTGCGCATGTGATTAAAGCTCAAAATATTTAACTGAAATTTTAATAAAATTTTATTTGATATTCAAACTATGATGATAAATTCGGAGATAAAATTTATTTTGGTGAATATAAAGAATTAATCATGTCGATGTGTGTCAATGTTGATTTTTAAGCTCATCCAGAGCCTGTTTTGATAATTTTTAGTTTAAAACAACCCATTATCGTAAAACCTATATGAAACTGAAATAAACTTAAATCATTTTTAAAAATATTAATCTTATATAGTTATATGAAATGAAATAGATTGACTTGATAAAAAATTTAATTTAGATAGACTTAAATCATTCCAGGGAATTAGTTTAGTTTATTGCTGTAGAGAAATACAAATTTTAATATAGTTCGAATACCTAAATATATCGACTAAAACAATAATAATTTAAGTACTTGTTTGAACCTTATGTGAACACGTGTATTTGACAACACTTCCCAACACTCAACCTTATAAATTTTTTACTTAAAAAAAATCATAAATTTTTCATTAACAAATTAAGTGAGAATAAAAAAATTACTACAAAGCGCAGATATATGTCCCCAAATTCCAAAATAAATATGAAAATATAGAGATTATTTAGTACAATAGCCAAAATAAAATTGAGTGTCGTCGTTTATGGGGTTTTGGAATTAATATTATATTAAAAAAAAATTTCAATCGATCGTAGAATCTCAAATGACATAATTATTTTTATAATTCTCACACCCCTGGGGTTTTAAGTAGGTCTAATTCACTAGATTGAAAGGTAATTTTGTCGTAATTATAAAGGTACCATAACTAATAAAATTGATGTTGCGCCTATACATACATATATAGAAGTATAGATATAATATAAAATAAGTCTATGATTAGGTGTCGAGGGACCGTCCATCATGCATGTGGGCCCGATAGAGTGGCCCAACTTTTCAAATTCATTTCCGCGCCAGAAGTATTGATTTTGTTGACGGGTCGGATCTTGTTGTCGGATATCTGGGGGATGGGGCCCATTTCGATAATCCAAAGTTAAAGTACAAAAGTGCAATTATAATAGTTTCTTAGTGCTAAATTCCATAATATTTAGTATTTACTCACCTCATCAATTTACTGAAAATGTGTGGACTTTTAACTAATTATTATTTGATATTTCGATAATTCAAGAATTTAAAGGAATATATCTACGCAATTTAATGGGATAAGAATATGAGTATGTAACTTTTCACATAAATTATATACTCATTTTTTTTTTCTTTTATCATATTCAACGTATACAATAAATAAAAGTTCAAGCATACATGTATTGCTTATAGGGATGTTAATTTAGCCGAAAATTTGAGGGTCAACCCAGATCATCCGAGCAAAACAACAGGCAGAAATAAAAAATTATGAAGGTAAAAAATTGGCCCCATCGGGCTAGATTTGCCAAGTCCGCGGTTTAGCATGCTGTCTACGACATAGTATACCATGCATGGAATAAAAGTCTTGTTAGTTTAGTTGGTCAAGCACTATTTGTTTCAAGAGTGTTCAGGGTTCAAATAGTTATGTAGAGATTATTTTGTCATTTCTTAATAGTTGACGGGGTCGTAACCGTCTCCCTATTTTATTACCCATGTACATGTTTAAGATTTTTCATAACTTTACCTCGTTGTTTTTTCTTAGCTTCGAGATGTGGAAATTAATTATTATTTTTTACCCATTTTATGCAAGTAATTTGTATGCTTGCGAGATACGATTTTCATGAATCTGAATTTGCATATTTTAAATCTAAGTAAAGTAAATATTTAGCATTTACTCCGATATATATCTATTCATAAATAAGTCGTGTTCTCCAAAATCTATATTAAATAATAGATCATTTCGGATCAAATATATTCTTTCACACTTTTAGTGTTAAACTCGTATTTTCACCTTCAATTTTGTAGAGTTTTATTTAAGATTCTCCATTTTCAATTGACCGTCCCTGACCTCAATTAAGTGATGTTGGCTATAGAGCTAGTTTATGTAATTATTTTATAATTTAACTATGAACTAAAGAATCTTAATAATCAAGTATTAAATTGCTCGAGATAAAAAGAAGTATTAAATTATAATTATTAATTGTATACTACAATAGTATACATTTAGTACACAATGTGTTACACAAAAAAGTGCAATAGATGATTTGAATAGATCAATGTACTGAGGAAAAAAAAGATTTCCACAATCACAATCATAATAATAAGAAGAAAAAAATGATGAATCCTACCGTCTAATGCAGACCAGATTCAAATGATAATTTGTCCAGAAAGAAACTGTTTGATTAATTATAATTAAAAAGGAAATCATTAGCTTCCAATTCAATGATTGAAAGTATTTTTATCGAATGTGAAAATTACAATCACAATGAACAGAAAAAAGATTTTACCTGCGTGGAAACCGTGCCTCAAATATAAAAACCACGAAAATTCATAACCGAAATAGAATAGGCAAAACTGAAATAGGAATCGTGGGAACATAAATTGGATTTCGGTTAACGAAGTCAATCCCCCTCGCGATTGATTAATGATCAAATAAACTCAATCATCTATTATACGATGGTGTAATACATGACTTCTAATCATTTGTTTTTTTAACGATGCTTCACTTCCTATTCCACGATTAAATATATTAATCTTTATAAGAGATATTATAAAAGAATAATTAATTATGATATAATTCACTCAAATTAGCATTTATAAATAAAAATCTGAATTTTAAGAAATCATAGAATATAATTATAAATTAATCAACTCCAATAATAAATATTAACTAAAAGTTAAACGCTAAAATTATTATGTACCTTAATTTGGTGGAGTAAAAATCTTGTTGAACTTCTAAAATTATCACAAGTTATAATAAATTATTATCTTAAAAAAAATTAATAAAAATTTTAAAGTGGAATAGAGAGTGGAACACCATTAAAGAGTTTTGGTTTAGATGACTAACGCGTGTATTAATCAATAAAAGTAAACCACACTCTTAATAAACAAAGATCTTATCATAATTTACTTCGATTAATTAGTATACGTGTCAATCATTCGGAGGATGTAACAAAATGTGTAACACGGAATTGCAACCGGAGAAACCCAAATTTATGAAATGCGATAATAGGAAATGGGATCAATAAACAGATGGGAGAAAATAAATGAGTTTTAACTCCACAAAAGGAAAAATTACAGTTTTAGGGTAAAAACATGTGAGTTTTACAGCGCATTTTCCTTATCCAAGTGTTAAATCTCTCTTTCCATATCGTCTCTTTCTTTCTTCTTTATTGTTTCCTTCCTATTTCCTAAACAATGTCTTTAAACGCAGCCGTGCTTTTGCTTCGTACATAAATTCACCACATGGACAACAGCTGTGTGTAGTGTGTGTGTGTGTTGGTGGCGTGGTGGGGACTTTTTTTCTTTTGTCAGCACGAGAAAAATCCATTTTTTTTTCACACTCCTCTATCCCACTTCGTTTCCCGCTCTTCTTGAATTTCATTCACTCATATTTGACCCATTCTTGCTCTCTCTGTCCCCTCTCTAAGCCCCTCTCTCTAATCGTGAGTTAAGAGGGTGTGGTGAAAAAGAAGGCAGAGAGAGAGAGAGAGAGAGAGAGAGGGAGAGATGGAGGAGAGAGTTGAGAGTGCTGAAAAAGGGGCTGGCGTCGAAGAGCTGGAAGTGATGGACACACCAGAGAGGAGCAAAAATACCCAGATCACAGCGTCCATTAGCAAATTTGAGGTTTGAATTTGATTTCTTGGGCGTAAAGTTTGCATTTTATCAAATGGGTTTTTAAGGCCTCTGCATTTCTTTAGGGTTCATGCTGGATTTGGGGTACTTGGATTCTTGTAATTGTTTGAGAAGTGGGTTTTGAGTGAAATTGTCAAAAGGATGTGTTTTTTCAAACCCTTCTACGTTTACATATTTTTGTTTTGTACAAGGTTTTTTTTTTTCTTTGAAAAAAATTTCTTTTCGTCTGAGTTATGGAGGTAGGAAACTAGAAATCTTGGGTTTTGTGTGATTTGATCTGCTGGAGAAATGCTTATCCCAGCAAAATCTTGGTCAGTTTGGTTTGACTTGGTTTCTTCAATATTGCCATTGAAATTCTTCTTCTTTTATTCCCGAAGCAAAATGGGAAGAGACGAAAATCGCATTTCAGGGTTTTCATTTTCTTTTCCAACCTCAGTTCTTCTGCATTTGTTACTTTTTTTTGTTGTATGCCTGCTTCATCCCCAAGAGTTACTTTATTCTTGTCGTAGATTGTCAGCTATTTACCCCCAGATTTGAAGAAATCTACGTGGTAATAACAGCAGGAGATCTGCCTTTTCTTTTAGTCAAAAAGTGTGGATTGATATAATTTATCCTTTGAGTCAATTGGAAAAGTATCTTATTTCAATTTTTCCATTTATTAGTTTTTTCCCATCGTAATCATCTTTCATTGTGAAATATAATTCACTTCTTTCTAAATCTTTTTCACAAGTTATGTGCCTTCATTATGAGCCTGTTGTTATTGTTTCTGTCTCTAAAGCCATATATGAGCATGTTTACCTCTGCTCTTGGCATTATGATCATGATTTGGTGGTACAATCAACAAATTTACTTACCAAAAGGTGCACTTTCTTTTCATTTCTACTTTCATGAAGTGAATGCAGCCTTGCAATTTTCATTCCATCCAACTTGATTCGATCATTAGTTGTTCTGGTGTTACAATGAACTGTTTTCTGACGATATAGTTTATCCTCTCTGCTTGCAGGAGTCCCCTGTTTTCACCTTTCTCAACAGCCTTTCTCCCATCAAGCCGGTTAAGTCCACACACATCACTCAGACAATCAACCCTCTTAGCTTTGCATCAATTCCATCTGTTTTCACCTCGCCTCATGTTAGTTCCGTAAGGGAATCTAGATTTCTTCGAAGGTAATTTGACCACTTGTTGCAATTCATACCCTTTTTAACTGAGCTGGTCTTGATTGTGTGTTTCGTTTTTGTCCAGGCATCAGCTTTCAGATCCATCAAAACCAGAATTTTCTTCAGATAACGTGATCAAAGCTGATACAATTAAGACGAATAATGCTACTAAGCAATTTGATGAGCAAAAGGAAAGTGCTGATGGTGAAGCGGCTGCTGAGCAATCTTATGACTGCTCAAAGTTTGTCGTTGATTTCGACAAAGACTATGAATGTGTTAGTCCTAACTCCAACTTGAAACCAGTCTGTGGTCTTGAAGCCAGTTCTTCGGCTTTTGTTCCATCAGTACACGAGCCTTTGCAGAAGATCGAAGTGAATATAGCTGTATCATCTCAGATAGATCAAAACAAAGAAGCCACATGCTGTGACTGGGAACATATGATTTCCGATACTTCTGACTTGTTAGTTTTCGAATCTCCCAATTACAGAGATTCTTGCAACAATTCAGTTGATCACGAGACGAGTTTCTGTACCAGCATCAAAGGTGACTTGCAGAACTTGCAGTTAGTTTGTGCAGTGGAATCTGGTGAGCACATTGCAGGAAACGAAGCTGAAAATTTGTCTACACAGCCTGGAGAAGAATACGAAATGGACGATGCAGCTGATTCATCGTTGAGCATTCCTGATGATAAGATGGATTATGAGGTAAAATGATTTCTAATTTCAAACAACATATTAATTCTCTGTATTGTATATTTACAAACCATTATCTTTGCAGCATCTTGGAATTTACCGTGGTATGAGAAGGCGCTGTCTGGTTTTCGAGATGGGAAGAAAACATTTGGAGGAGAATTCAGGCCCTGATTCTTCTGCGTGGCTCCATTCTTCCGATGGCAATACACCCTCCAATGACTTAGTCTCGATAAACAGGGGAAATGAGTCTTCGCGGTGTCTTTTACCCGGCATTGGCTTGCATTTAAATGCTCTTGCATCGACTCCTAAGGACTGTAAAATTGTAAACTCAGATTCTTCAGCATCAGCAAGATTATTGATTGGTCCTAGCTCAGTTGTCAATATCCATCCTTCAACTAACGGTCAAGGATTACTAGAACTCGATGGCATGGAATGTGCTGCTGTGCCTGTAGAAGATTCCTGTCCACCGTCTGGATACGCTGCAAATGAAGAGATCAATCAGGGTAGCCCTAAGAAGAAGAGGTAGTTTCTATTTATTTTTCCTTCTGCATAGCTAGTTTAAACTTTTAAGATAGGCTTTTTTTTTTTTTGTTTACGTCTTTCCAATTTCTGGAATTGGATTTGTCAGACGTAAGGCTGAACAAGGTGGGGAAGGTGAATCCTGCAAGAGATGTAATTGCAAGAGATCAAAATGTCTAAAACTGTGAGTACTTCTATATTTCATAACTTCCTATGGCATAATAACCTTTTTCCTTTGCAACTGGGCTCTTCTAAGTGTTGTCTGAGTTTTTTCTTCTTCTTTACTTCTAGGTGGAGTACTTCTGCTGGTAGAAATAGCGATAAGATCCGCTTCATGAATCGTGATAAAAATTATCTTTGGACTAATGTTTTGTCCTTCTTCCTCATCAATGACTGTCTTAGCCATTTCTTTATGTTGCCTGATAATTGATAACTCAGTAATAAATTGACAAAACATTAGTATTCGTGCAGGGTTGGACACTCTCTATACTTGAAATAAGTTGAAATTTGGATTAAGCCTTATAGAGATGGTGCTGCTATCGATCATAATAGCCTTTGGACATGATTTTAGTTGCATAAGATTAATAACCTATTTCTTGGTTTTGTTCAATTGATATATATTGCCTAGATTAATAATCCTGTTATACGCTTTTGCTTGATTAATATAATATATATTGCCTAGGATAATGGTTGTATGATGGTCCATTTTTTCACTTTTTGATGCAGCTACTGTGAATGCTTTGCTGCTGGTGTGTACTGCGTCGAACCTTGTGCCTGTATAGATTGCTTCAACAAACCCATTCACGAAGACACTGTCCTCGCAACACGCAAACAAATCGAATCAAGAAATCCTCTTGCTTTTGCTCCCAAAGTGATCAGGAGCTCAGATTCGGCGTTAGAAATCGGGGTGAGTAGTGTCTTTGATGACGAATCTATCCCTGCTAATGACTGGTTGTGCTTATAGATTCTCTTAAATCCATGCAGCAAGACGACTCCAGCAAGACTCCTGCTTCTGCTCGCCATAAGCGAGGCTGCAACTGCAAAAAATCCGGCTGCCTCAAGAAATACTGCGAATGCTATCAGGTCTGCTTCCCACATCCTTCTTGTATTCCGCCATTAAAATGCTGAACTATTGGCTTCTTCTAGGGTGGCGTCGGCTGCTCCGTTAATTGCAGATGCGAAGGTTGCAAGAATGCATTCGGTCGAAAAGATGGTGAGTTTCAACTTTTGATAAACCATTTCCATATTCTTGTTTAAATTCTTAATCTTGATCTGGTGTGATAGGGATTGAAGCTGAAGCTGTGGAAGAAGAATTAGACGCCACTGAGAAGAACATGCCTGAAAACGAACTAGAACAGAACGTCGATTCTGCCCCTCCTGCAACGCCTCTACGAGGAGGAAGGTAAACAACACAAACAGAAGAGCCAAACCATCATTTGCATGATAAACTATTAGCAAATTTTCGTTTACAACTTTCAATTATACGATAAACTGTTGACGGAGTGTTTTCTTCTGCAACAGAAAGCTGACTCTTCACCAACAGATTGATTAATTTTAGGTTTCAGTTAGATTTTTCTAGCCGCATTGAACTGGTGATGTAGAGGTTCGATGGTGCACAGTTAACTTTTTGTCACTCGAGAAAACAATCTGTCGTATAATTGAACAAAATCTATATTGTCTGTCATGTAATCGAAAATTCAGACGATTTGAAATGCAATTGAAAATCTGGAAATGAGTTTGACCTAAAACAAAGTGTTGGAAACGTTGCATGCTTGTCCTAATGGAGCTCTATATTGATCTGCAGGCCATTTTCCTCGAAGAAGAAGCCACCGCGATCTTCGTTTCCTTCCATAGCTGCTTCGTCGTCGAGTTTCCTTCCGAGGCAAGGATTGGGGAAGGCGAGCTTCTTCCCGCCACCGCCGAAGTTCGATAAACCGTTTGAAACCATCAAAGAAGACGAAATTCCAGAGTTTCTTCAGGGCGGTTCACCGGATTGTGGTGGGATGAAGCTGTCGTCGCCTAATCGGAAGAGAGTTTCGCCGCCACATAATGCCGATGGCCTCCGAAGCAGCCGGAAACTCATCCTCCGATCGATACCGTCGTTTCCTTCTCTTACACAGAATCAGTGACTGAGCTTTCTGTAAGAGAAAACCGAAACTTTCGCTGCTACGCCATTTCAGTTTTGTAAGATAACAAAAGAAATCCTTTCTTGATGCTTGTAAAATAGTCTCTTTTTTCATAATAAAACTTGTTCTGTATAAGTTGTATTTAGAGAAGGGCTGAAATTACGGGCCGTTTGATCCGGCCCGTATTCAAGTTCAGCTATTTTTAAGCTATTTTCAATTTCGTCTGTTGCCTATAAAAAAATTGATAACCTGAAGTGAAAGTAAAGTTTATAGTTTGAGGTGAATATTTATTTATAGTTTTAAATATTGAATTGGAAATTCGAAATTACTAATGATACATTAAAAAGAAATTTTCTTATAATTTGACTCAGTCAAACATATCTCAAAAACCAACATGTGACCTGCCCATTCAATAATATGGGCGATAATTTTACTTATTTTGGAAGGCTTTGATTAGTTTATTTGAGCATAAATTATAACAAAAGTTTTGGTATTTGTAGACAAATGAGGTAAAGACAAACAATTGCACATGGGCATACAAAGACTTGTCAAATTCAAAGTGGGCCTTTTGGTTGTGGGCTTATGGAGACTTATATTTGGACATTAAACACTATCTTTTTGTTACATGTAAAATTTATAAAATTATTTTGGATAAATTACACGCAATCCTACAAAAACATAGTTAAGAATCTCTTAAGAAGATAACATGGATTTCCAATTCGCTAACAAACAAAATCACAATTTGAATCCTGCAGCAATTAGGCCCCAATGTTTTTGCCTTTTCTTGAAAAGGTACTTTCATTGCAAGGACACTACATTTTGATATGTTTTGACTGAAAATTATTTGATTTGAGTCAAAATGTGATATTATGGTTGATTAGATGATAAGATTCAGAACCATATTATTATTATTATTATATTGGCTTGAATTTGTCCCCGTTGATGATTATGAAGTGAATATTATACCTATCATGACCAATTATTCATAACAAAACAAGTCAATATAATTTTGTAAATGGATTTATGGGTCTTACTCGGGGCAGGGTGTAGATGAACTGAGTTGTTCGGATCTCGACTCGATAAAAGCTCGTTCGTGCTTGTTTAATACAATTCGTTAACTAAATGAATCGAACTTGAGCTTTGAGTATTCGACTCGTAAGCTCGTGAACCAAAAATAGCAAGAAATATGAAATTATTAATTTTATAAAATTTATATTTTTATTCTTTAGATAGTAATAATATATAAGCCTTTTAATTAACTTTGTTATTTACAATAAAAGAATAAATTTGAGTAAATATAGTATTTTTGGTACTTATATTGATATATTGTTAAGAGAAAATAATAATTATTTGAAATTAAGTCTATGTTTAGAATAGTTCGTTAAGACTCGATTAAGTTCGTGAACATGCAAGTATTCGATAATAAAGCTCGACTTAATACTAAACGAGTCAAACTTGAGCACAATACTACTCAACTCGACTCAGTTCGATTGTATACATAGTCTTACTACTAAACTAGGCAGTTTTATTTTTCAATTTTCTTTTGTGTGTGGACTGATAGTAAGATTATATATGGGGCTCATCTAAATATTGATATCAAATTATTATTGACGACAGAGAAAGAGACAAT
This sequence comes from Ocimum tenuiflorum, assembly GCA_001278415.1. Lineage (NCBI taxonomy): Eukaryota > Viridiplantae > Streptophyta > Magnoliopsida > Lamiales > Lamiaceae > Ocimum > Ocimum tenuiflorum. The sequence continues at coordinate 18,275 of AYJT01107059.1, forward strand.
ATATGCCAGCTATAATTT